>CAXKVV010001435.1:0-32887 GCA_964058805.1 Schoenoplectus triqueter
CGTTAACATCAAGGAGTTAGAGAATCTCCTTTTTCACCACCTCTTGAAGGTTAAGGTTAAGGTACCACTGATATTCAATTGAGGGTTTGTGGCAGTCCTCTAGTAGGATCTTATGTGTGCATATGGTTGGATTGAGACCTTTGATATCCTTAATCGAATATCTTATTGTCTATTTGTGCCTTTTTAAATCCTCTAGCAACTTGACAATTTGATCTTCGTCTAAGTGAGCATTCACAATAACTGAAATTGTCTAATCTAGATCAAGAAGCTCGTATTTAAGATTAGCTACTAGATATTTTAAGTCAAGTCTCTATAGTTTCTCAAGTGCAGGTGCACTAACCCGTCTGCCAACTTTGGTCTCACTGGTCGTGCAGTCTTCTCTTAAGTTGTGCAGAGAGCTTATAGATCTTTCTTTAATCACATTTACATACTCATCAACATCCTTTAGGTCAAGTAGGAAGATCTCGTGGTATACCAGTGATGTGTTTACTATTCTATTAGATTTTCCATGATTGATTCATATATTATATCAACGACAAAGCACCCTTCAATTTCATATGAGTACTTGACAACTTGGTCAAATCAAAATTAAATTTGTTCATCTTCTGCTCTTACAATGAGTGTGTCTTTCCTCATGTTGGCAATCACTTCTAATGTCCTCAAAAATGATCGTTCAAGAATGATTGATACTTCTTTATCCTCTTCCATCTCCATCGCCATAAAATCTCCCAACACAAAGATTTTTTCGGCCTGATATGGTACGTCTTCTACTATCCTAAAGGGTAGTCGAACCAAGACGTCAACTAGTTGAATAGTCATTCATGTCAGTTTCAGCTCGCCAATGCTCATTTGTTCAAAGATAGTACATGACATGAGACTCACACTTGCTCTCATATCGTAGAGAGCCTTCTTGATGGCCATTTTCCCAAGAATGTAAGGTATAATAAATTTTTTTGGATCTTTCAGTTTAGATATATTGTCTTACTCTACATCACACTATAATTTAGATTCAACTGAGCCCTTTTGCATTCTCCAAAACTGTAGTTATTGGAGAGCATATCCTTGAGAAATTTAATGTAGTTGTGTATATGTGCCAGTGCATTAATGAAAGGGATAGTGATTTGAAGTTACTTCAGAACTTACATAAACTTTTAAAATTGCTCGTCTAGCTTAGTATTAGCAAGCCTCTAGAGGAAAAATCAGTGATTGGTATAGGAGTTGTGATTCTCTTCTCTTCTTCTTCTTCTTCTTATTGCTTAGATTGGAATCAGTACATATGGGTCGTGTGGACTCGATATTCATGTCTGTTCTTACATGTTCAGATATGGGTGCGGGCAAAATGAAACTAGTTGTTTTTGCATATTCTAATTTTTTTTCATAAGGATCTTCTTCAATTATTGACTATTTAGGGTTCACGAGGCATTCATCTGATGTTTCTCTTATGATTTTTGTTTCTAATTTTGTTGGCATGGGTAGGCCTTGGTACAAGATTCCGCTTTTTAAAGTTCCTTTTATTTCCTACGTGTCTAGAAACTCCGAACCATTAATCTCATCTTTTGACGTTATCGCTTTAGTTTCTCCTCTGAGATCCATCTCAGGTTTGCTAGACAGTTTGCCACGGTCCGCAGAGGTAGATGTAACGTTGGAGCTTTCACTCTCATGTTCTCTTGCATTGAGATTTGTAAGTTGTGCATTGATAGCTTGTATTTTCTCCAATATGACCTGATTGATCTTCTTTTGTCTTATATAAAACTCGGTAACAGCTAGAGCAATGTAAGAATGTCTTAGTTGGTTGAACTGAAGTCTACTGCCTTAATTCAGAAATGAGGTGTTCTGATAAAAATTTCAGTTATCACTCCCAGAAGTTGTTAAAACTGATGGTTTTCTTGATTGTTCTGATATAAATTTTGATTGTAGTTGTCGTAACTCCCTGAATTTTGGCAAATCCTTTAGATAGAGCTTTTAAGGTGGATTAGGCATAAATGAAGGTTTGTTGTTGACAGAGTTGACTTGACCCACCCCTCGTCTGGTTTTACCAGTGAGCACTCTAGATAATTATGTTCTTCACCTCCGTAAAAATTACAAGACGTTAGTTGGACTTATTCGATCACTTTTACTTGTTTGCTTTGCTGGAGTTACTTTGTAAGAAATTGATTCTCGCCGAAAGCTCTGAAAGTTGGTCAAGTTTTATTTTACCTTTGTCGCCTCTGTAGAGATCATGGTTTGTCCATTGTTGGTGCGCTGCAAGTCGGTCAAAAAACCTCAACTCCTCATTGGGTTTCATTATATGCCGCTGAGTTGACAAGCGTGCGATTGCCATCAGTCATACTCTGGTAAAAATCTTTACTATCATCCAATCAGATATGTTATAGTGGGGACATGAGTTTAATAATTCTCTATACCTTTCTCATACCTCATACAATGATTCATCTATATCTTGCCTAAATACTGAGAGTTGTGCCCTAATCATCATAGTTCTTTTATGTGAAAATAATTTACTCAAGAAAAAAAAATAAAGAGATTGACCTGAGTACCAACAGAGTCTTTCAGAAAAAGAATTTAATTATCTTTTGACTATGTCTTTTAGAGTGAAAGGATATAGGGAAAGTCTGATGTAATCTTCAATCACTCCATTTGGTCGGACTGCTCCTAAAACACTTTAGAAATGTCTGGATGTGATCATGCGGGTCTTCGTGCTCTAGTCCGTAATAACACTTATTCTGAAGGATGCTGATAGTGCTTGCACCATAACTAGGTGAATTGCCCACTAAACATGAAAGTCTGATCGGGCTTCTAGTTTCTGCTACTTGTGGACCTGCATAGCCTAGGAGTGTTTTAGACACGAACGACTCACCATCTCCAGGTCGATTTTGGTTCACGCCATCACCGACGGGATTGCCTCTGGCCGGTCCATGTGTTTGTGGATCATTCATGGTGACTTCTCTGGTGTTTGTCGGGTTTTGAGAATTGTCTGAATCAAGTGAAGAGCTTGGTTTACTCGGTGTTATTGTCATGCTCCTTAACTAGTAGTTTCCAACAGGAAGAAGCATTTCAAGTTTAAATCCTGAAATAGACAAGAAAAGAAGAAAAAATAAAAATAAAATGTCTAAAAATTATGCTACCATCCCCAACAATAGCGTCAAAAAACTTGACACACAGAGCGTGTTGTGCTAATAAAATTTATAATTCCTGAATGACACTTGGGTTCAGTCATAAGCGTACAACCTACTTCAAGTATAACAAAGATTGTCGAACCATGGGACGGAGGAAACTTATCCGACTTGATTTATTTTAATTTTCAAAAGTAAAAAAATAAATAAAGGGGGGTCGTTTTGATTTGTTGGTCAAATAAGTGATTGTGAAATAAAATAGTAAACAAGTAAAGGTTCTTGTTGATTTTGGTATTGATTAAATAAATGTTCCTAGGGTTAGTTTAGTTTTCTTTTGGATTTGATTAATACGGCCCATGCACTCTCATACATGACCCGTATGAAATGCAAATGAGTTACAAATAAAATCAGGGTTCTCTCATTTCGCTGGTTGTGCGTATTCTAGAGGGGCGGTACCTAAACAATAAGCCTCAGTTCTTACTTGTTGGTTTGTTTGTCTAATTGATGTTCAATTAAGGATTTTAAAGTTTGCATAAACCTTAATGTTCATTTGTTAGCTTAGATCTCTAAGTTTGTAATGTTGATTTTTTATAGATATGCTCAATCTCTTGATCTGAGTGAAATTCAACCTTTCAGGCACAACTTGATACATCTTGGGTCTTAGATTTACTTGAGATACTTAAAATGATGTTGATAAACTGCACAAATATTAAACAATCAAACATTGAGCTTGGCTTGGCTCATAGATCCACCTAAGAAATTCATCAATAATCAAACAAGACAAATATAAATAAAACACAACCAATGAATGAGTAGACTCCTAAATAGCAATTGTAAATTCAAGTTTCAACATAATTTACCTCTAAGAACTAAAATACTTAGACATTCATGATAATATAAAATAAAATATAAAAAAAATAAAAAAGTGAGTATCAAAGACATAGTAATAAGAGTTTCAAAAATAAAAGTAATGGAACAATAAGATAAAGCGAACTCTGGTCGTTGCTTGTTGCGTCAGTCTCTTACTATGGTCTTCATCTCCTTTCGTGCATTTGACTCCTGAATCTCTTGATTCGTCTCGGAAAAATAATCAAAAATGCCAAGGTCCTAGCCAAACCCTAGCCGCCACGTTTCTAGGATTTCAAGAATTTCAGGATGCCCTAGAAAGACTGCTGAAAGTGTCTTATATAGGCGAGGAATCAGACATATCACTGTTGCCCTTTCTATCTCGGTTTTCAGATCAAGAGTGGATGATTCATGTAGAGATGCACATGAGCTGTGTGCCATGAAGATTGATGGCACGTGGCAGTGTTAGACTTCTGTTGGCTTGCATGTAGATCCCAAGTATGAAAAATTGTGTTTAGCCTCCATTCCGCAATTTTTTATGAAATATAAAAACGGATCAAGACAGAATCAATCTAACAAAAAAGATATGAAATACACTAAAAGTAAATATGAGTTAAAAAAATTAAGTCTTGATTTTAGACACAATAGAGATTGAAATATAAATATGAATGTTTTGTACATATCAATGAATTAAAAAAAACATGTTGGTCAATAGACCTTTTCTTAAACCAATCTCTGGCAGCTCTTCCACAAGACAAACTAAAGAGATAAAATTTGAAACGTAAAAACGTCTGATTTATGAATATGATCAAGTTCGATAGCTGATCAAATTTCTTGTTTGATCGAGAATGACCGATTTTTTCAAGTCAAATTCACAAAATTTGTTGCTAAACTCGGCATATTGGTCAACTTGAGTATTAAAGCTTCAGTGATCTTCAGTGGGATAATTGATGTCCCGTTCTATATATACACTGCCCCTTAATTATACACATATTAATAACATATTCATAATAAGATTTGGGAGGAAATTAAGAAAGGACCCCTTCGCCAACTTTGTGGACCGAGCGGTGACTTCCATCAAATTTCTTCAACTTTTTGGACCGAGTGGAGACAGACTTAAAACAGTAGCTATTTATGTAGAACACATTATTATTCTTTTTCTTCTTTTTTGAGACACGGTATTATTAACTCTTTTCTTTGTCATTTTTTTATGAAATTATTTATTTGAGTAATTTATGAAATCTGTTTACATTTTTTCTTATGAAATGCTATTTGTTTATTTTTAGTTTACTTCATTCAAAAAATTCTGTTTTTATTTAACAGTGATATTGTCAAAGATTAGAAATTAGCTTTAGAAGGAGAAGAGTAAATCTATTGCTTTTTTTTCGGAAACATGAATTTCATATTATTTTAGGTACTAATCGTCACTTCTAAAAATCCACAATTAAGTAAATATGAGAAAAGGAGGAGGAATTTCACCATTATTTGGCAATATAAATATCAGTCTTTATATATAAAGTTCAAACATCGAATCCAAATCGATACTCGTTCTTTTCTATTAGGAAGTTTAAGTTCATTTTATATTATATTGAGTAGCAAAAATATAGGCGCTTGAATAAAAAATGTGTGTGTGTGTGTGTGTATATATATATATATATATATATATATATATATATTCAGTAAAAGTAGGAGTCCTGCACAATTTATATACTGATAAAAGTATGAAAGTTGACGGGTTTACCTTGTTAAAAAAGTAGAAAAATAATTCTAGTTTCATTAAATTTACGAACTCTTAGTTTTGTTTGAAATGAAATTCTAAAATATAAAATTTAATACGAATATGTTTCTCTTGAAATAAATTAATGACTTAAAATACAAAAATAATATAGAAATATAATTTTAGGAATGTGTAATTAACGACAAAAGTTATATGGAACTAGAACTTCACTCAAGCACGTGTGTCATGTTCCTCCTCCAAAACAAGAAGAAAAAAAGGAGTCCTCAACTCCTTATTGAACAATTTTATCCTTTGTACCAAAATAAAAAAAAACGAAAAATTCCATTTCTTGAGTGGCAGTCTGTTAGCACTCAGTGGCATGGCCTCTTTAACTGCCAGAAATAATTTACTATTTATAGAACTTGTTTGTGGGTTGTTGGATCAGCCTTCAATGCTCTCCCACCCTTTCTCAAAGTTCTCTGATTCTCTCCACCCAGTTATCGCTCTAAATTTAGACACTCTTACCAGTCAACTATTGACCGTTAGAATTGTCCTTGATCATTCTCTCGATTATTTGTGTGTGGTTAAGATTAAGCACCTCGGCAACTCAAAACACGACGCTTCATGCAAACCGTTTGACCAAAATCGGACGACAGAGAAATGGGCAGCATGAAGATTGGAGTGTTTGCGTTGATAGCAGCGGGTACCAGATAATGAACTCAGTTCCCACTATTTCCACCCCCTCCACATCCTCTCCGCCCTGTCATGCTCATAAATTTCAACTCATGAAACAGAGTACCATGTCATACTAGTCAATCCAAACATGAAAAGACGAGTGAAAATACAAAAGAAAAATCCAAAATTGGATAATAACAATAGCTGTACACCAATTTCCCTGGTTCGAGGCCAATAAATAGGAACGCACGCCACGCCACTACGTTTCTCTGTGCAGTGGGATATGAGACGAGAGGAGTTGATCTCTGTTGGAATTTTCTCTCTGCCATAACCTTCACCGATTATCGGAGGAAGCTTCTTTATCTTATTTAAGTAGTTCTCTCGACAAAGTTGTCTGAGAGAGCAAGAAGAGATGGGAGCAAAAGATGAGATCACCTCAGCAAATGGATTTGTACATGATGAGGTAATCATGGAGGAAGGAAGAGGCCGAGATGCGCATGCCTATAAGAAAAACTCTACCCCAAGCGACACCTCTGGGATGTTAGCTGTGCACTTCATTCAAAAGGTTGGCGATGTTTGATTTATATACACTATAACCAGATTAATTACATGATGTGAACTGTTTTTAATATATTTCTCCTGAACCAAATTTCCTTCCTTATGCTGGTTACTTCTATCATCTGTGTAGTTTTACCAGTTATTCAGGACGAGTACATGCAGGCAAATTGAACTCGAATTCAGCTTTCTTCTCACAAAAAATCAACCATTTTTCAAAATTTATCTTAAATAAGGATAATTTTATCTGGATTAAACTAAAACACCAACATATAAATCTGATGCTTTGGTTTAATTTTCTTTTTCCCTCGCTTTAATGGCAAAAGATGCTCCCGGTACCAAGAGCCCCATATCTCTGTTATGCTTTCTCTGTAACTTGAGTCACATGTCGATCTTGGTTGAATGAATTTTGTTCCTTATTCTTTTACCTAAATCGTGAAAGACATTCAGCAATTTATTAATACACATTTCGTTTTCATCAGTGCTAAGTTGGAAGCTTATCCCCATTTTTCTGACCTAATTGAAGGTCTATAAGACCAGTGAGGGTCTGTGTTTGTATTTATGGCATAACAATTGTAGGTAGTTGGTTAGTACCTATCAACTTCATACAAATTAAATCTAATCCATTTTCTCTCGTATATTAGCTTAATTAAGAGTGTACGGCACCCTGGAAAAGTATCCAACCCATTAATGGGGGCTTTGACAAATATATATATTTCTTTAATTAAGCAAATTTCTTGCTAGATTCAGCTTTTGCATTAAATGACAGATGTTTTAACTTTTAACAATATCATATTGTTTACTTAAAAAGTCATATAAAGGAATAAAATAATTTGATTCACTTTCATCCCTGAAATTGAATACTGTTATTAATATGCTGGTCAATATCTTGGTACTCCGTGACTTGTCTTAAATTTAATTAAATATTACAGTGCTAATTTGGAAATATGCTGGTCAATATCTTGGTACTCCGTGACTTGTCTTAAATTTAATTAAATATTACAGTGCTAATTTGGATCTTGTCTTAATATTGTTCTTGTACAAAATAACTGATAGATGTTAATTTTTCTTTTATGCAGATAATAGCAGAGATAATTGGCACCTACTTTGTAATATTTGCTGGATGTGCATCAGTGACAGTAAACTTAAGCACCGGAGTCATTACATTTCCTGGTATATGCATAGTGTGGGGCCTCGTTGTCATGGTCATGGTATACTCAGTGGGCCACATCTCTGGTGCACACTTCAACCCTGCCGTCTCTATTGCTTTTGCCACTTGTGGAAGATTCCCATGGAAAGAGGTGTCTTTTCATTCCTCCAATAGTCCAATGCTTTTGCTTAAGATTTGTAACAGAAAGCTTGATTTTAACAAGTACAAGTTGCTTTAGGATGGTAAAAGTACTATTATACTACTCACTAAAGTTAGTTTATAGATGAAAATATTCATTTTGATCCTCCCAATCAGATTTTCATGAAAGAATTAAAATGATTTTGCATTGCCAAAATTATTTTATAGGCCTAAGAGATAACACAATTCCAACTTTTTTTCCTTCTTTTTGTTCTGTACTTCTCTTGATTCGAAACTTGCCTGTAGGTTCCACCTTACATTATAGCACAAGTGCTAGGTTCAACTCTGGCAAGTGGGACCCTTTGGCTATTATTTGGCCAAAAGCTAGAGCATTTTCCTGGGACAACACCGGCAGGGACCGATGTGCAGTCTCTTGTTGTGGAATTCATTATATCATTTCACCTCATGTTTGTCATCTCCGGTGTCGCCACAGATAACCGAGCTGTATGAACAATATTCTCTTATTGTTTTTAATATTAGTACAATTATAATGTTTAATTTAATTTTTATTAAAAAAATTAGGAAACAAAGGATTTGGGATGAAATTTCCAAATTCAAACATTGTAGGATAAGCTTCTTGTTTATCTTTGTAGAGTACAAGACAAAAACACTTGAGATTCTTGACTTCAATTTGCTTAGGAGTTTTAGCCCTAAGAAAAAGATACCACCTAAGATCCAAACAATCCTCTGATCGTGACAAAATACAATCAAACTTCATTGCAAACTATAGGCCCATTTTGGCTTGTTTAATTTAGAGTCTTAATTGAGCTTTCGTAATTTACTTTTTTTTTTTTGTCATTCTCAACCTTTTTTTTCATTTAGCAACAGGTATAGTGGTTTGGACTTGTAGCATTTGTATTATTTTTTTTTTCCAAATCCTTGGTTGCATGCATATCTTTATTTCAAGTTGATCGATCAGATACTTGAATATAATTTGTTTTTTATTTTTTAATATTGTGTGAAACAGATTGGAGAGTTGGCTGGATTAGCTGTAGGAGCTACCATCCTGGTTAACGTTTTATTTGCTGGGTAATTAATACTTATCATGAAATAAATTATTAAATAATTTCCGGCTTGCAAATTTTATGGGTATGCCTACAAAAGCTCAGTATTCTAGTACAATTTTTCTGTCCCTTCGTTACTTTGGTCTAATGACGTATTAAATCAAGCTAGCTAACAAATTTGAACATTTTATTTCCCATTTTTTTGCTCTTGACAGGCCTGTGTCGGGCGCCTCGATGAACCCGGCCCGGAGTCTAGGTCCGGCAATTGTCCAGCATAGGTACAAGTCGATATGGGTGTACATAGTGGGTCCCATATGCGGTACGATTGCAGGTGCATGGACTTATAACCTGATCCGTTTCACAAACAAACCGCTGCGTGAGATCACAAATAGTACTTCTTTCCTCAAGAGCTTCAGAGAAAGAGACATCTCTTGATTAATTCTAGACTAACTAATTGATCTCTCCTTTGTCTTACGGTACCTTCGGAAAACATGCAAAACCATCCCCTCTTTAATTCTATGCATGTAGAGACGATAATAAGTAATGAAGAACACACGATCGACTAACCATGTTTAGTTTTGAATGAGTACACAAAAAATGCTTTAGCAATATCAGAGTTGAAATGGAATATGGCTATTTCTTCAACTTTTCGTGTCTCATATGTGGATTGTGAACATGTGTGTTTTCTATATGGGACAATGGGTTACATACTTTTGATTGATCCCGCGACTCCAAGACCTGTACCGGTTTATGTTTTAATTAATGAGTTAGGATATGTTGCTACGCGTAGTTGATGATTAAATTTGTTACGAACTTAAATATATAGTTAAGTTATATTTAAATATTGATTTATGGGTCTTAATAAATTCTTTATATCACAATATGATAGGATATAAAATTTTTTTATTTTTTGAATTTTTTAAGTATTAGTTCTAGAAAATATATATCATTTTATTATTCTTATTGAATCATCTTAAAAAAAATCAAAACTAATACTTAAAAAAATTAAAAAATAATATTTTTTTTATATCTCATCATATTTTGATATAAAAAATTTATTAAGATTCATAAATCAAGATTTAAAAATAATTTATTTATATTTTTTAGTCCGTAACAAATTTAATTTATTAACTACACGTAGTATCATAGCCCAATTCCTAATTAATAGAAATTTTCTTATCTGGATGTTGATATCTCTATGATTGAGTTTGAACGGGTCTTAAACAGTGAATGATCATTAGATAGATATATATTTTTTTAATGGTTCTTAGAATCATAGAATACGATTATTATATAATTCTGATCAGATTGCCATGACAATTACAGGTGGGATTGAATGCGGCAGATTTAAACCGTACCAGCATTATAGTCATCATAGTTTCTCTAATTTAAGTAATCACAATTTGAAGAAATTTACAAAAGAAACCAACTTAATGAAAGTCTGTGATTAATATCCCTTTTTAAGAAAGGAAAGATCCTCAATGGCAAAGCTGGTCAGAATCTCAGCCGTTAATTGACTACGCGCAAAAATAGAGAAAATTAAACAAAACGTTTCAAATAACAAAATTGATTTACTCAAGTGTTAGATTAAAGAAACAAATCCAATAGGAAAACTACAAAATGTATTTACTTTTGGTCAATGTGGGGGTCAATGGGTACAGTCTGGAAGAAACATGACAAGGACCATTTTTATTGTTTGGTAGCGTAAATAAAGCCTCATATCAAACAGTGTAAGACCCTGTACCAGTACGGCATCTGTAAAGGTACTGGCACCGAAATGAGAATTCTCGGACTCAGTATAAGAAATGCCACCCCTCCAGACCTAAGAGGATGTGGAGAGTATTATAATATGATATATCTCGGTAGAGGTAGAGGTAGAGGTAGAGGGAAGAGAGAACAATTCTGAAATTTCTTTCTATTCGAACTATATTTTCTATTTATCTTACACTATTTTTTTCTTTCTTACTTTCTTACAACAGAATACAAGTCTATTTATAGCCTTAGAAATGACTCTTAAAATTCATAATAAAAACAAATAATACAAACAGAATTCTAAACAGCACCCTTTCAGCTGACCATTGTCCACTAAAATCGTCATAACTCTCTGTAGGAAACTCCAAACGACTTGATATTTGAACCATTGGAAACTAGACTTCAATAGATTTCCATACATAGGTCATACACTAAATTTCACATCCATTTGCCCCTTCAAATACTGTCATTAATCAGCCTTAAAATTCTGCCAAAGTGCTGAAGCCAAAGAGTCTCCCTTTATTTTCTAATTTATTTAACTTTAATACTAAAATTAAGTTTATCTTTTAACACCCCCTCTTAAACTTAATTTTTTTCATCCTTCATGCCAATCATCATTGAAGTTCTTCATAACTCGCAGCGAATAGCGACGTCACCCATTGACGGCTTCTTCCCGATTCATTGATCTAGGAAATTCAAAAAATCAATCGTGGTTTCATCTCATATGCCATCCAATTTGCCTGACTCTTCAGGTCATGTATATGTGAGATTCACACCCACATCGCGGATCCACACCGCATTTTTTCATGTGGCTCCACATCACATCTTCTCATGGTCTTCACACACTTCTAGCAAAACATCTCATAATGTTGCTAGTTCTCTTATCCTGACACTCATTGTACAGGCTATCATAAGTCATTGCTCATGTCGGCTTCACTCACCGATTCTTCGAAGACCACTAGTAAAAACTTCACCACGCTTTTGTAACATTCGCTGCTTGATACATAGCTCTCATGATTGACAAATTTTCTTTTTTTTCTTACAATATCTCTATAACTATCTTCACGAAAAAAAACACTCTTTTCTTTTTTTTTCTCTTCTTTTTTTAACAAAAATCAACACATGATATTTTTTTCATTATCCCAACACTTTTTCTTTTCTCATAAAAAAATAAGGGGATTTTTTTCACTCATTTTTTAATGCTCCTAACAACACAGAAAAACTCATATACTAAAATAAACTCAGAAAACACTCTTAACATTTAATTTTCTTTAAAATAAACATCGAGACTCACCATATTTTTTTTTCTTCAACATCTCTCTTTTTTTTTCTTTTTCTTCTTCTTTTTCTTCGTCATGGTAGATCTCTCTTGATCGACTGAACCTGGCTCTGATACCAATTTGTTAAAAGAGAAAGGATGAATAAAATAAGTTTTCTTACTATTAGACACTCTTGTATCTTTCTTGCTTACAAAACAACAGAATACAACTCTTTATATAGACTAAACATCTAAGAAGACTCTAGAAATTCGTAATAAAAACATATAATAAAAACAGAATTCTAAACAGCACCCTTTCAGCTGACCACTGTCCACTAAAATCGTCATAACTCTCTGTAGGAAACTCCAAACGACTTGATATTTGAACCATTGGAAACTAGACTTCAATAGATTTCCATCCATAGGTCATACACTAAATTCCACATCCATTTGCCCCTTCAAATACTATTATTAATCAGCCTTAAAATTCTGCCAAAGTGCTGAAGCCAAAGAGTCTCCCTTTATTTTTTAATTTATTTAACTTTAATACTAAAATTAAGTTTATCTTTTAACAGAGAGTTCCCATCGCCGCATCCCTGACCCCTCTACAGATCAGGTCTAATTGCATTTGTTACGTAACTACAATATTTCTGTTTCTCTTACATAGGATGAGTAAATATAACCGAAAAATTACAGTTTTTGTATTTTACTATGCAATCCTAGTGTCTCGTATGTGTTTTACTATCAACACCATAGTTAGTTACACATCTTGGAGTCATCATACACTTACAAAGAAAATATAATGCTGTTGGTCAAAGGTTGGAGACAAAAAAAAAAACAGAATCTGTAAATGTCAAAATTAAGAAAAAAAATATCATAGATTGCATGTTATGATTGTTATTATTATTTAGTGCCTTTGATAGATTATTGTGAAGACACATGAATTATTTTAATATATTTTTATCCATCTTTCTACGTAATTTATGTCATAGAAGATTATAATATAAATTAATAAAAGATATCATGTAAAATAATTTTATATCGTTTGTTGATTTTATTTTTTAGAATGAGATAATAAATGATACTAAACTCGAATAGACTAATAGAATAAGTATTCTTTAATGCATTTGTGTAAATTTGCAATTCGTATCATAAAGATTCAAAAATTATAATATAAACCAACATAAGACATCATTCGAAATAACTTTGTGTATCTTAATGAATTTATTTGTTGAAACAAAGCAAAAAATAATATCAAAATCGAATAGATTAATAAAAGAAATATTATATTAATGCATTTGCGTTAATCTTCTATGCAATTTATATCATAAAAGACTCAAGAACACAAATATTATCATATAAATCAATATAACACATCATGTAAAATAAATTTGTGTATTTTGGTGATTTTATTTATTGAAATGAGATATTATATAATAGCAAACTCAAAAAAACTAATAGTAAAAGTATTATTTTTATATATTTTCGTTAATTTTTCTACGTGATGGCTCTAAGATATTAAAAAGCTAAAATAGTGCAAGATTGTAAAGAATCTAAGATAGAAATATATAAAATCAATTTGGAATTTAGTGTTCAAATGTAATGGCAGCGAAAGACAATCTAATTCAATTCAATTATTATAAAAATATAGTAATCAAAGAAACAAGAGAAAAAAAAAGAAAAGATCAAACAAGAACATAAGATGTAATAGAGTTCAGTTTATAATGCCTATATTTTCAGGACTCTCAACCTCAAACAATTGAGGTTGAGCCGAAATACTAAAAAAATTATTTTACACTTATAGAACTTGATCTCTTATAAAAAAAATAGGTTGTCAAGCCTATTAGTAATAAGAGTGACAACACACTAAAAAAATGAATGACAATACACTAAAAAAGATAATTGACAACACAATCAAGAAAGATGAGTACTACAACTCAAAAATGTGAGCATTATAGCTCAAAACAGTTTATAAGGAGAGTAGATTACGAAAGATCAAGTTAGGAGAATAAAGAGAAACTAGATTAAGCTTAAATAAGGATTTAACTAATTGAGTGTTTCTATCTCTTGGTTTATCTCTCACACTTTGTATATGGCTAGTAAGCTCTTTGGAAGAATGATTTGGCTAGATGGATATATTACAAATCAGTAAGAGAGGTGATCCTTTTAAAATATATCTTCTGAAATAGATGAAAAAACTTTTTTCGGCCTGAACCGTTATAACAATTTAAGAATCATTATAACAGTTTAGAAATGATAACCGTTAGATCTTATTATGCTAAATCGTTATAACGATTCACTGAACCGTTATATATTTCATAAACAGTTACAACGATTACTTAATTATTACACAACGATACGCTCTAGCTTCTTTGAGAACTTTTATGTTTTAGAATATTTTTGAGTATTGAGATGAACCGTTACAACGGTTACTGAACCGTTATAATGATTTACTGTGCAGAAATATTTTTTTATTATTTAAGCTCAATTTATCTTAACCAATTTAACCCAGTTTGAGTCTAACAAAACCTAGGCCAAATGTAGTCTTTATTAAGCTCTTATATCCCATCATTAGTCTTGATTTTTGTGTAGTAATTCATTTATATTTTAATCCCTCAACAAACTCAAACAAGGTAAATTATAAAATTTAAGATTATTTTGCAAATTGATAAATCAAAAAAGGTGTTTAGTAGAATAATCTCTCACTTTTTTCGATTTACAAAATATGAATGAGTGCATTGATATAACACATGATATATGGATTTCACTAAAAAACTTCTCATCATTTTTGAAAATCAGGTAAAAGAGTGCGAATAAAGAATTTATTTCAATTTAGCCCCCCTCCCCCTAAATTGATTGGCCCCTTTTAATGTATGCAATGTGTATAAGATAAAAAATTTAAAATACTTAAAACAAAGCAATAAACAAATATAATTCATTAAAAAAATTAAGCTAACTCCCTCTTAGTATGTGGCATATACGATTTGAAAGAAAAATTAAGTATTGAGATCTCTAATTTGTAATCTTAGGAACCCAAATAATATTTATGATATTATTTTCCTTTTTAAGTTTATAATCAAGTGAGATATGATCAATATGACAATAATAATTATAAAATACACATGTTGGAGACTTCTTACCACCTTTAACAAAAAATATTTTGATAGTTTTCTTTTAATTTTTGAGCTTGAGTTTTGGATTTTTTTTTAGAAATATTTTTAAGGTTTTGAGAAATAACTCGTTTATGTTCATATCTTTGAGCATTAGTTTGAAAACCATATTGATTTTTAAACTCATAAAATCATCCATCAGATCTTTTAAAATAGAATTTATTTGACCAATCATGATTGAAAAATGTAGCATTGTTGCTTTAAAAATTTATTTATCCTTTGTTAATTTTTTTATCAAATTACTTATATTGAAATACATAATTGTATGTCTTATTAAAAGATTTAACACTACTAGTTTTACAATTTTTACATTCGACCATTGACTTTGTTTCTCTTTAGATTTAGAGCAATTTGAAATATTAGAAGATTTATTATATCTACGATCCGATTTCTTGCTAGGCCTTTAACCTACAAATTTATCTAAATCCATTGAAGTGATACTTATTAAAATACATGAGGACTTTAGTGTCTTATTTTTAGTTTCTAAAGTTTGCACTTTCACTTTTAATGTTTCAACTTCACCAAGTGCATTTGAAATTTTTTTTCTATATTTTACAATTTAGACTCATAAGATTGAACATTTAACTAAACTCTGAAATTTTATTTTTAAGTCTCTCAATTATCTCTCTTCGAGAAAATGAATCATGAATATAATTCTCTAAACTAGATAAAAAAGATTCAATTTCAACCTCATCATCCAAATTATTTATATTTTCAACACAAAATTTATCATTCTCAACAAAATCATTATCACTATCATTCTAAGTGGATGTAGTGCAAGATACTACTTGATTGTGCAATTGAAATTCTTGAGAAAATTAAAATGAGTCCATCTTCATATTCTTGGATATGAAAATGTCGTGTAGGATCTTCAATGTGCATAAGTCGATGATGTTGTTTCTTGCTACAATCTCATCAACATCAATCACGGGTGAACTCTCTTCTACTTCCGTAATTAAAGCAAAGTTGAGTGGATTTCTTTCATCTTTCTTTCTCTCAAAATGGTTACTTGTGGCTAGTATAGCACCAATTCTCTCAAAGTTTTGCTTCTTATTGTGTGGGAAGACCAAGGGACAATTGTGTGTTGTGTGACCTTCATTATGTCATGAAAAGTATATGCACGTCTCTCCTTTCTCATCTCGCTCTTTATTGTGCTCCTCTAGATTGAACATTCTTTCAAACATCTTTGTGATGATTTGATCATTCATAGAAGATGAGCTAGATGATATCATACTCGAATAGTAGCGCGATGAAAATTTTTGAGCTTGAAGTGCGGTTTCTTTGAGCTTTGGTATGGGCTCTCCATTTTATCGTAGCTTCTCCTCAAAACATAGAAAATGAGTGAAAACTTCTTCATGTGTAAATTCACCAATAATGCCTTACATTTCTTCTAGAGTGCTTATCATACTCTTTCATTTTTGTCTTCTCATCATTGCCCAAAAAATCTTGCCTACAATCTAAGAATTAGACAAACATTCTTCAACTTCATCAAATTCATTTAGAATATGCATTAATCTTAAATACACATTCTCAATTAACTCTCCTTCTTGTATACAAAAATTTTCAAATTCGAACTCTAGACCCATTAGTTTTGCTTTTTCATTTGAGAGTTTCCCTTAAATTTATTCAATAGGATCTCTCATATTTCACTAACAATTTCGGTAGTACCAAATAATATAGCAATTCTTTCACTAACCAAATTTAAAATAACATTGACGATACGATCATTTTGAGATTTTAGTTCTTTGACCTTTGGTGTCAATGTAAGGCTGCTAGGATCATAATGTGATATAAAATCATATTTGACAACATTCCAAATGTCTAGTATGTTAAGATAGTTCACCATATATTTCTTCTAAAAGCTAAATTTTTTATAATTTAGACCTAGAGTTGGGGTTTCATTCATATGCATCAAGAAAGTCATCTTGGACCAAAAATATCATAAATAAAGCAATTAAAATTGAGCCCTTGCTCTGATACCACTTTGATGGTCCTAGGATGGTGGTATTTAAAGGTTAAAATAGTGCAAGATTATAAAGAACCTAAGGTAGAAATGTATAAAATCAAATTTGGGGCTTAGTGTTTAAATGTAATGGCAGCAGAAGATAATCTAATTCAATTCAATTCTCATAATAATATAGCAATCAAAGAAATAAAAAAAATCAAAAAATAACACAAGACATAACAGAGTTCGACTTCCAATGTCTACGTCTCCGGGACTCCCAACCTCTAACAATTGAGGTTGAGCCGAAACACTAAAAATTATTTTACACTTGTAGAATTTGGTCTCTTACACAAAAATGGGCTGCCAAGCCTATCGATAATAAGAATGACAACACACTCAAAAAAATGAGTGACAACACTCAAGAAAGATGAGCATTACAACTCAAGAAATGTGAGCACTACAGCTTAAAACAGTTTACAATGAGAGTAGATCACGAATAATCAAGTTAGGTGAATAGATTGAGTTTAAATAAGTGTTTGACTAATTGAGTGTTTCTATCTCTTGGCATATCTCTCTCACTTTGTATATAGTTAGTAAGCTCTCTGGAAGAATGATTTGGCTAGATGAATCTGTTACAAATCAGTGAGAGATGTAATCCTTTTAAAATATATCTTCTGAAACATATGAAAAACTATTTTCGAACTGAACAGTTAAAATGATTTAAGAATCGTTATAATTGCTTAGAAAGGATAACCGTTGAATCTGATTGAGCTGAATCATTATAACGATTTACTAAACCATTATATGTTTTATAAATCATTGCAATGATTGTTAAACCGTAAATTTTAATTAAGAAAATAATGATAATTAAGATAACAATTATAATGATTTAATGTAATTTAATAAATAACTTAACTCAATGTTTAATGGAGAAATAAAAATATTAGTAGAAATCACAAATTCTTAATTTCAATTAAGAAATAATGTAACACAATAATTTATAAAACTGAAACCTAGTAATCTAATTTAATTAAATTGGGTTATGAATTATAAATAAAGAAATAAAGATTCAAGCTTATTTACGATACTATCCAAGGATCAAATGAATAATCGTTTAAAACGAATTGAATTAAGTCAAAGAAATTAAAATTTGTTAAATAAATATAATCAGAACATTGAAAAAATGATTTCTGATTTAACCCTATTTAGATTTAACAAATGAATGAAAATGATTTCAATAA
Source organism: Schoenoplectus triqueter (assembly GCA_964058805.1). NCBI lineage: Eukaryota > Viridiplantae > Streptophyta > Magnoliopsida > Poales > Cyperaceae > Schoenoplectus > Schoenoplectus triqueter. The sequence goes on from CAXKVV010001435.1 coordinate 18,622, forward strand.
TAAAGTGTTGGAATTTCCTAAATTGAATAATTAAATAGGAGGAAGAAGCTGATTTTGCCACACCAATAGCTATAAAAATTTCGGCCACATAAAATCTCACCTTCACATCCCCTCACCATAAATGCACCTCTCTCTTCATTAACCCTGGCATTTATTTTCCCCTCTCTTCTCTCCCGCTCTCTCCGTCGAGTCGCCTCTTTGTCTTTTCCTTCCGTCTTTTCTCCTGCCATTTACCTCTCCGCCGAGCTCTCTCTCTCTCTCTCTCTCTCCGACGAGAGCACTAGCCCTCTCTACCCCTCTCCACTTCCTTGTGCCAACTTGCCTTTCCGACCCCACTACCCTTATCTATCCCGTTGTCTGTCAATTTCATTGACCGATGCTCGTCCCCTCTCTCATATAAGGCCCCGCCTCTTGCCCCTCTACCCTCTTCCCTGGTACCCCGCTCTCATGTGCTGAGATAAACACAAAGAAAAAGAAACAAAACTGATAAGAACAGTAGCACTCTACCATTGGAAATTAAAAGGGGAAGAGGGTTAGAGAAGAAGGTCGAGGTGGTGGTCATCCGATTAGAGGTGGTAGCCGAGTCCTTGGGCCCTCTTGATCCTAGCTCTGCTCCCTTCTTGTTGTTACTGGTAAACTCAAAAAAAAAATCCTACCTTATGCATTATTTGTGGCTGATTGATTTCTTGTCTCTTATTTTTGCTCTTCTTACTTATGGACTGTTGGGTGATCTGTTGCTTACTGGTAATTAACCCTAGCCCCTGTTTGGTTTATTCTTTTGCTGGTTTGCTTGATTGTGCTGGGTTATATTTTTTTTTTTGGGGGGGACTCTCTACTCCTGTGATGGGTTGGTTCTGGTGGATTCTGTGTGTTGCTGGTAAACTTAAATTTTCTACGGGGTTGTTGCCCTAGCTGTTTTGTTGCTTACCCTTACTGCTCCCCTGTTGCCTGTTGATACTGGTCTCTAACCAAGCGGCCTTGGTACACTGGTACCATATGATACCAGTGATGTGAGGCTGCCCCTGATACTGGCATCGATCTGAACCCTAAAAATTTCTATTCTTATTGTTGGTAAATTCATTGCTGGCTGTTACGATTGTGTGTTTCTTGTTGATTTTAGAATGGCCTTGGTACACTAGTACCATTCAGTGCCAGTGAAGTGAGGCATTTGCCCTATGCCCTTTTATCTCCTCTGTTGGTTGTACCTTTTGATCTGGTGCTGGTTTGTGTGTTGCATGGAACTGCTAACATGGCCTATTTCTAGCTTTGCCTTATGACCTGGTTGTTGGTAAAAGAAACCCTAGTCTGTGTTGGTTGTTTCTATTATCGATTTATTGGTGGTACCAATTGCTAGTGTTGTCTACTCTAGCTATCCAAAAATCTCTGTCTTGGTACCCCTGTGTGCTGTGATGATTTTACTGGCACCCCCTCTTTCTTTTTTTTGGCCCTCTCTCTCCCTCTATCTGATGCTCTACTGATTCAATTATCTTTGCTGATTTCACTTACTGATCCGTAATTTGTTGCCTTGGGGATTTCTGTGTACTTGGATTTTTGTTGTTGTGACTCGGGTTTATCTGATTCATAATGGGCTTGTGCAAAATTTAGGGCTCGGACTGTATAAAGAAAATTGGGCTTATAGTTAACTTAAGATTTGGACTTGACTGGACATTTGGTTAAATGAGGATTTAATTAAGGAATTGAGCAAATAGATTAGGTCCGGGTAGATTAATCAGGATCTAACTCAATTTATTGGGCCGATAAATGATTTTTCAATTTATTTAAAATATAATTAGGATTAACATTAATATAATAGGCCCAATAATTAAAAGTCCTAAGATAATGAAAGGTGATTGAGTTAATAATGTCACTAATTAATTGGAAGCCGCCCCGAAAGGTTAGGCGGTATCCATGGATAATAATCTAAACCTTAATATTCGGGAAATGATTAGATTCTCTGATCGCCCCCGATTCGGGATATCGGTGCATTGGCACCAACGATTTGGTAGTCAGCGTATAATCTCGAACACTAAAACACCAACACATTAATAATATAATAACTTTTTCTTTATTTTGTTTTTGTTTTATTTATTTTTCGTTTATTTTATTTTAGTTATTTATTTTCTTTTATTTTAATTCTTTTTATTTTATTTTTATTTTGGAAAACTAATTTTCTAACTTATAAAAATCTAATAATCATACTTATATAAAATAAAGTAAACTACATAATTTGAAAACATAGTAAAATAATAATTAGAATATAATTAATATATATTAGAATATATATTAATCAATTTCTCTATTTTTAAAATAAATAATAAAATAATAAAATAAAACATTATATATAATCTATGTTAATAAATTCCTCTATTTAATAATAGAATTATATTAATAAATATATAAATATATGTTAATCAATCTCTCTATTTTAAAAGGGTAAATAAGAGAATATTAGAATATAATATTAGATATATTTTATATTTTATATTAATAAATTCCTCTATTTTAAATTAATTGAGTTAATAATTGAATCCATAAATTCGAAATTTAAAATAAAGGATAAACATATAAAAGCGATCAAGAACGATAAACACAACTTAACAGATCGGTATGCGGGCAACTAAAATTTTCCGACACTGCATGTATGCAGCAGAAATGCTGTCGAAATTTTCAAGAAAAGACGATAAAACCCGAACAAACGTTTAATTAAATTATCAATCTAATTAAATTATTAATTGTGAAGTAAATCAAGTTAAAACTAATAAACATCTAATTAAAATAGGTGATATAGTCGACTCGGATCCACTCACGGAGTACGAGGTCACTCCCGACCAGACATACGCGGACACCAACCCCGAGGCCGGTGTTCTACCTCCGGAGTAGAGCGACTCTGTGATCCTCACCAACACTCTCACGTATGATTTCCTGGAATTTAATTTTCTTTCTTTAGAATTAGGAACCCAAACTAAAAATAAAATGTGTTTAAAATAAATCTGATCTACGGTATTTTTGACCAAACATTGATTAGAGACCAAAATTGACCTATCATAGGCATCCGGTAAATTGACCAGCATATTCGAGACATACTCGCATTCGCATGTCATATCATGTCATATTTCATGTAGATAGGGTAGGAGTAGGATTCGGGAAATAGTCCCGAGATAGGATTAGATAGAAGTAAATAATTCAAGTTGTAGATTATAATTATTAGGAAAATATTATTACTATCACTAATTATTAATTAAGTCAGGTAGTGAATTATGCATTAAATGTATGGGAGTGCTGAGAGGCGGACTAGATAATTCTCAGTCTGAGGTTGTCTTGCATAACCAGACCATTGTGGTTACGTACGATGACCCATAGGCCCGTGGGACCCACCGGTCTGTATATGCACTGCGCTTCTTTGCCTGTCGGGTTATCCATAGACCCCGTCATTTGGCGGGTTCGGCTGTGTCAGAGTGTTTGATTTTTGATAAATATTATATTAGTACTATTCTTAATATAATTAAGAATGTTAATCCAATTTTGAGCTATCAGGATACTATGTCTTTCAGTATTTAGTGTGGGCGACCATATTCAAGATTGGAATCTACTCTGAGATATTATATTATTATATTTATCCGGCTTATTTAGGATCCTGGTATTGTCCGAAGGGCTTTCTCCTTTGGCCCTTAGTTGGTACAGAGAAAGTCGGGATGCGGTCCTCTGGCCCTAGTGGGTACAGTGTAGGCTCCCATTTGTATATACTATGTTTTGTTATTTTACGGGATGCGATCCCCTGACCCTTGGTTGGTACAGTGTAGGCTCCCATTTATTTTTGATTTATCAATTCACGGGTAGTTATATCTTTTGGCGGTATGGCAACTGAAAGCATAATTTGTAAATCTCCTTTGCTCATATTATTATTATTATTATTATTATTCTGTGAGGTGGATCATCAGATTCAGAATACCGAGTACGTTCTTTTAGCCGTCACTCTCCTAGGGCGTTATCGCTCCGGGAGGCCGAATTTTTCTAGGGTATTCAGGGCATTGGTGCCCGCTTACTCAAAAATCCTAAGTTTGTAAGTTCGGCCCGAATACGTGCCCGCTTAGGTAAGTCACAAGTCTAGGGCCCGATCACGTGCCCGCTTGTGGATGGACTGATGATCTGCAACTGAGATTATATTTATACGGGTGTTTTAAATCTCGTACTTTATATATATTTATTATATATTATATCAGTATTTCCATAGATATTTCATTTCAGGTTTATTTGTCATTTTATGTCATCCATATAGGGGTTGTTCTCAAACGTGCATAAAACATTATTATTATTTATACATATTTAATATAGTGTATTTAAAGTACAGTATTGGTATTTGGGTCCAGTCTAGGAAAGAAGATCAAATCGTAAGGCTGGATCTAAATCCGTACTGAGTAATTTTTAAATTACTCACGTTTCCACGGTGGTTGTGGGATCTAGGTATTTCAGGTTCGGGATTTTTGTGGAGCGAGTTCTAGGGACAGTCCTACGCGATGACAGGTATGCTTCGCTGCATTTGCATGTGAGTCGTGTAGTCGAATAGGATCCATCGGGTTTTTGAGTCTTATTTCTTTCTTTTGGGGTTTTTATTTGAGAGATTTGCTACCCATTCAGATGAAGTTAGCCCCGCCTATGCAGGCGTTGTATTCTCTTTGTTCATTATAGACTGTACGGTCATGTATATTTTTATTTATTATTATTTTGTTTATTCGGTGATTACTTGATTTTATTCATTTAGCATTCCGTACACACGTCTTGTCGTGCGTACGTGGAGGAATTAAGCACCCCTAATCCGTTCAATTTATTTTGGGGTGTGACAATGATTACTTAACTGTTACACGACGATACGCTCTGGCTTCTTTGAGAACTTTTTTTTTGTCTTAGAATATTTTTGAGTATTGAGATGAACCGTTACAATAGTTACTGAACCATTATAATAATTTACTGGGTAGAAATATTTTCTTTGTTGTTTAAACTCAATTTATCTTAACCAATTCAAGGCAATTTGAGTCTAAGTAAATCTAAGCATAATGCAGTCTTGATTAAGCTCTTGTATTCCATCATTAGTCTTGGTTCTTGTGCACTAATCCATTTATATTTTAATTCTTGCATAAAACTCAAATATGGTAAATTATAAAATTCAAGGTTGTTTTGTAAATCGACAAATCAAAGAAGGTGTTTAGTACAACACTATGCAATTTGTGTTATAATGGATCAAAAAATAAATTATTATAATACAAACAAATAGAAAATATAATGTGAAATAACTTTATGTATTGTGGTGATTTTATTTGTTAAAATGAGACAACAAATTCATGTTATAGAGGTTCAAAAATAAAAAAATATAATATAATTATTAAAAGTCATCACATAAAATAATTTTGTTTGTTTTGATGATTTTATTTATTGAAATGATGTAACAAATGATAACAAACTCGAATAAACTAAAAATAGAAATAATGGTATATGAAATAAAAGAATACATAATATGAGCAATTTATGTCATAATGGATCAAGAACGAAAAATTTCTAATATAAACCTATAGAATACATAATATGAAATAATTTTGTTTTATTTTTATGATTTTATTTATTGAAATAAAAAAATAAATGGTAACCAACTCGAATAGACTACCATAATAAGTATTATATTAAAGCATTTGTATCAATGTTTCTACGTAATTTACATCATAATGGGTCAATAATACAATAAATTAATAGAAAACCTCATAAAAAATAATTTTGTATATTTTTCTAATTTTATTTGCTAAAATGAGGTAACAAATGATATAAAACTCAAATAGAGTGCTAATAGAAGAAGTACTGTATCAATGCATTTGTGCTAATCTTTCTACGCAATTCATATCATAATGGCTAAAGGATGCTAAGATTATGATATAAACCAATAATATATATATCACACGAAATAACGTTGTATATTTTGATGATTTTATTTGTTGAAACGAGACAACAGTTGAAAAGTAAACTCGAATAGACGACTTATAGAAGAAGTATTATTTTAATATATTTATATTAATCTTTATGCGTAATTCATGTCATAAAGGCATAAGAACATAAATATTTTAATATAAATCAAAATAAGACATAATTTTAAATAATTTTATATATTTAGTGATTTTATTCATCAAAACGAAGTAATAAATGATATCAAAATCAAATATATTAATAAAAAAATATTATTTTAATATATTTATGTGCAAGTTATGTCATGAAGGCTCAATAACATAAAAATTATAATATAATTTAATATATGACATCATGCAAATTAACTTTATTTATTTTGATAATCTTATTTGTTGAGATAAGTCAACAAATGATAGCGAACTCAAATAAACTATGAGTAGAAATAATCTTTTAATGTATTTATGTTAATTTTTCAACGTAATTTGTGTCATTGAGTCTCAAGAATGAAACTTTTATAATATAAATCAATAGAAGACACCATTCTGAATAATTTTGTGTATTTGATAATTTTATTTGGTTAAATGAAGAAATAAATAATACCAAACTCAAATAGACTAATAAATTAAATATTATTTTAAAGCATTTGTGTTAATTTTTTCTGTAATTCAAATCATAAAGGCTTAAGAACATAAGAATAACTTTGTGTAAATCAATATAAGACGTCATATAAAATAACTTTTTGTATTTTAGTGATTTTATTTGTTAAAATAAGACAATAAATGGTATCAAACTCGAATAGACGACTAACAAAAGAAGTATTATTTTAGTGCATTTGTATTAAGTTTTGCAAGTCATCTCAAAGAGGTCCAAGAATGCGAAGATTATAATTTAAACTAATAGAAAATACCATCTAAAATAATTTTATATATTTTTGATGACTTTTATTGTTGAAATGAGATAACAAATTATATGAAACTCAAAAAAATAACTAGCATACGAATTATTATTTAAATATTTTTATGTTAATTTTTCCGCGCAATTCATTTCATTGATGGCTAAGAAAATAAAGATAATAATATAAACCTATAGAATATATCATGCACAATAACTTTATATATTTTGTTAATATTATTTTCTAAAACTAAGCAACAAATGATATCAAACTTGAATAGATTAATAAAAGAAGTGTTATTTTGATACTTTTGTGTTAATTTTTTTTTAACGTAATTCATATCATATAGACTCAAGAACGTAAATGTTATAAATAAACTAATTGATAATTTTACGCAAAAAGTATTATTTTATTACACTTGAGTTAATCTTTTTACGCAATTTTTGTCATAATTTCTCAAGAACCCAATGAGATTTAAATCACTTAATCATTTTAAATGAATTTTTATATTATGAAATCTAAAACGCTTTGCTAGTTTATAACATAAAGAATTTAACTTGATATTTATTGTAATAAAGTTTAACTTTCATCTTTTTAGAAAATATTTAAAATCTATTTCATTTATTTTTATTTATAAGAAGTGAATTTTAAATTACTTCATTTATTTATTTGTATAGATAATTTGTTTTATTCATTTTTATAAGAAAGAAATTTTAGGTTATCTACAATTATATTTTTTTTATTTGTCATTATATATATATATATATATATATATATATATATAAGGTACAATTTTTAAAGAAAAGTTAATATATTTACTTAATAATATTTATAAATTAGAAGAATTATTATGTATTTATTTATTATATCATATATTTTTAGAAAAGTAAATGGATATAATTAATTAAAGATGGATTTTATTCTTGTTATTAATGAAAAAAATATTATATATCTTATTCAAAATTTATTTATGAAGGAAAATGTTTACGATTATCATTATAAATATCTAAAATATTCTTATAATATATTTTTAGGTATCATTTATTAATCAAGAAAAGAGTAAATTTATTTTTTTCATAAAATTTTATACAGAATATAAAGAATTTAAAAATATATTTCTGTCAATTTGGAGTTTGTAAAGGTCTTGAAAGGATTTTATTTTATTTGCATTTTGATTATTTACAGTTTTAGTTTTGGGTTCAACTCTTTCTATTTTTAGAATTGGGCTTCGTGCACTGGGCCGATTTATTTCTTCTCTTCGGGCCGAGATAATTTCCTTTCTAATTCCAGTGACCTGGCCAGATTGCTTTCTCTCTTCCTTGGGTTGAAGAATCAAATCCTCTATCTCTAGGGCCTGTTCGGCCGGTGGGAAAGAAGATGGGAAAATAAAAATTAAGTCTGATTCAATGTTTTATTTCCCCGTATAAACAGTAAAATCAGTTCAAATCCGAATACGGCAATACTATACTCTATACTCATTCCCTCATGTACAACGAAACCATTATATTATAACGAGATTCATGTAGCAGAATTTTTCCTTCTTTGGTCCTGATTTAATCTGCGTTGTATCAAGATTCGTGCACCATAGGGTCCTTCTCTTTCTCCTTTCTTTTCCTTTCCGATTTCAATGACAACCATTTAAATCCGCAAATGACTATATTCGAACTTTCCATCTTTCTTCAGGAGATCAAGCAAATCATTTAGCGTTGTCACTAAGTAGATTGAACATCTGCCGAGTCTGATCTTTCATCAAATTATTGGCCTTATTGGTGACCCAGTACCATTTTGTGCTCCGATACCGTTTTCACAAGAAATACAAATCATATTTTCTATTTCCATTTTAATAGATTATTTGTTGCTTTATACATCGTTTCATAATTGTCAATCTATTCGTATTTTAAATTGATCAATTATCCAGTTTATTCAAACTGCTGGTTTGTTAAGTTCGTTGGTACTGGTGAGGCCTTAGAAGAAATTTTTATAACTGAATTCGTTGTCACCATTCTAGCATATTAGAAGGTTTATCTTTGAGAGTATTTGATCATTAAATGTACTGTCATTACAAAGAAATCAAGGAAATCCAAAAGGAACCAACAGAACACGAGATTGAGAATCTGATAGGAAATTAAAGAACGTAAAAATCCATATATAAATTTATCCTGCTATTTTCTGAAATATTGTATAAAGTTTAAAAGTGTTCAAAGCAGTTTGCAGCCATTTTTTTTAAAAAAAGTATCATGGACTGTTTCTGACACCAGCCAATGATCTTTGAATTTATTTTCAATTTCTGTAATGCCACTTCAATATTTTTTTATCTCATTTCTTGTCAGTTGATTTAATTTGAACTTGATTCTTCTTCATAATTTGCTTCATGATTGACTTTTATGGAAGATTTCCAGTTTATTTCTGATTTTAACTGTTCTTTATTGATATCGTGCAGAACTTGTCATAATTTCAATCGAGAAATGTATTAGAAATTTCCTTCTTCAAAAGATGAGTTCATCCTTGAGAATCAATCAAATCCAAATCAAACCAATTGTAAATTTTAGGTTTGGCACACACACGATTGTGTATTAATCGGCACCAATCTTGTAATGGTCAAGTTTGATGTACACAATTGTGTATTAACAGGTATCAAACTCTAACACCAGCGGTGTAACTAGGATTTTGATTCAGTGGGTCCTATAAATTTTTTTATGACAATTCATCATCATAAAATTTAATATACTAATAATAATTCACAAATAAATAATTTAATTTTTCATAAAATTTAAAATAACTCAAATTAACTTAATAACTTTCAAAATAATATTTTTAAACATATAAAATAAAATGCATTCATGCATTTACAAGTTATAATACTTATCTACAAGTTTTCAACTTTTGATAATTTTATAAATTCTTTTCATTGAGATTGTATCAGACACATCTTTCTCTATATAAGTGTTGGCTGGGAGCTCGAACATCCTAAAAAGGAAAAAGGTCGCCACAAAAAGGACAATCAGCAATCCAAAGAGGATCGTGATGCTGGCGATGCAGAGCTAGGGTTTTGATGCTACAATAGTCGCGAATCAGAGAACAAAAAGAGAAAGATGAGTGTTTTTGTCGAGAATCTGATACATCCCATTTTTTATTTTCTGTATTTATTAGAGTCTTTATAAAATTATAAATAAGATCCTACAAAGTTTAATTATTATAAATAAAAGAAAAATGAATATGATACAAAAAATTCTAAACAGGACCATTAGAGTTGTAAGTAGGACAAAGAGTAATGAGAACGGGACACCCAACAAACTCCTCCTGACTCATGAAGCGTGTTCTCCAACCAAACTCACCTTCTCACAATAAGCTTCAAGCTTCAATGTCGGTATCAGCTTTGTCAACATATCCGAATCATTCTCACTCGTGTAGATCTTCTCCAACACTAATTTCTTATTTTTCAAGCACATCACGTATCCAATGATATCTCAACTCAATATACTTGGACCGAGAGTGAAACATCGGATTCTTTCTCAATGAATTACACTTTAACTATCACAAAACAATACATACCTCTCTTGCCGAACACCCAACTCATGCAAGAACTTTTTTATCCAAATTAGCTCCTTGCATGCTTTCTGTAATTGCTATGTATTCGGCTTCGGTAGTAGATAGTGTAGCACATTTTTATAACTTAGATTGTCATGACACGACTCTATTTTCAAAACAAGCCAAATAACCGGATGTAGACTTCCTCAAGTCTATGTCACTGGCCCAATCGACATTCATATATGCCTAAACTACCGAATTATTTGTGTCACCAAAATAAATATAATGGTTAATTGTCCCCTTTAGATACCTAAGTATCCAGTTAACAACATTCCAGTGCATCTTACTCGGATTAGAAAGAAAACGGCTAACAACACCAACTTCATGAGCAATATCCAGTCTCGTGCACATTATTGCATACATCAAAGAGCCTACAACCGAAGCATATGGCACATTTTTTATCTCCTCCTCCTTGTCAACTTTAGGACAACCATCATGTGACAACTTAAAATGACTAGCAAGAGGAGAAGTTACCGGTTTACACTTGTCCATGTTGAATCGTTGAAGTACCTTCTCAATGTACTTTTATTGTGATAACCAAAGCTTCTGATTCTTATGGTCTATAGCGATTCTCATTCTAAGAATTTATCTTGTCGCACCCAAGTCTTTCATGGTAAATTTACTTTCAAGCCTCTCTTTCAATACTTTAATTTTCTTTAAATTACTTCCAATAATCAACATGTCGTCAACTTAAAGCAAGATAATAATAAAATCACCACTAGAGTACTTTTTCACAAAAACATAACTATCGAAATTAATTTTCTCAAACTTATTATCACACATAAAAGATTTAAACCTTTTATATCAATTTTGGAGCACTTGCTTCAAGCCATAAAGGCTCCTCTTCAACTTGCATACAAAGTGTTCTTGCCTCTTTTTTCTCAAAGCCCTCGGGTTGCTCTATGTATAGCTCCTCATCCAAATCATCATGGAGGAATGCGGTCTTGACATCTAGTTGTTCAATCTCTAAATTCAAACTAGCCGCCAAACTGAGCACAACCCGAATGGATGACATCTTGACAACGGGTGAGAAAATTTCTTCAAAATCAACTTTCTTCTTTTGATCAAATCCCTTCACAACTAACCAAGCTTTGTACCTCAGTTTTGCCTCTTGACCTTCGAATTCCACCCGATACACCCACTTGTTCTTGAGCACATTCTTGCCTCTTGATAATTCTACCAATTCGAATGTGTTGTTCTCATGCAAAGATTTAATCTTATCTTGATGGCTTCCAACCACTTGTCATAGTGCTCTGACACTATGACTTCTTCAAAGCATTCGGGTTCACCGCCATCTACAAGTAAAATAATTCATTAATAGAATATCTTGTGTTAGCCCACCTATCTCGGGTTGACCTCCTCAATTCTTACACTTGAAAAGCCTCATTTGAAGGGATTTCAATTTTGGGTTCATTCTCTTCCTCCTGTGGGTCATTTGGTTCGGTTAAATGGCTTGAACTTGGCTGATTTGTTTCGGTATTCAGGTTGTTGGTTGATATAAGAGTTAGATCAATAATGTTTCTTGAAGATGTTTTGGCCTTATCGAGGGTTTGCACATTCTCAATGATTTCTTACTCAAAAGACACCACATCTCGACTCCTCACTAACTTCTTCTTAATAAGATCCCACAACCTATATCCAAATTCACCATTTTTATATCCCAAGAAAATACACTCCTTGGTCTTGGTATTAAGATTTGATCTTTCATCCTTGAACATGTGCACAAAAGCACTACAACCAAATACTCTAAGATGATCATAAGATATATCTTTACCTTTCCAAACCCATTATGGTATATCACCATCCAATACATGTAAAGGAGAACGGTTGATCAAGTGCACCGTCGTGTTCAAAGCTTCACCCCGAAAGCCTTTTGAAGGCTTAGAATGAGAGAGCATGCATCGAATTCTCTCATAAATGGTGTGGTTCATTCCCTCGGCTACACCATTTTGTTTTGGACTTTTAGGAATAATTTTTTCAAGTTTAATATCATTAGTCTTACAAAATATCTCAAAAGGACCATGGCATTCTCCTCCCTTATCCTACCGGACAAACTTCAAATTCCTTCCGATTTATCTTTCAACCTCCACAACCCATTATTTGAACACATTCAACACTTGATCTTTTATCTTAAAGGAATATGCCCATAATTTTCTAGAATAGTCATCCATAAAAGTGGCAAAATAAAGAGCACCACCAATGATTCTATCTCCCATTGAACAAAGATCGGTATGCATCAAATCTAACAAGCCTGATTTCTTACTTGTCGGATTTCATTTGAAAGCTATACGATGTTATTTGCTTGCCAAATAATGTGTACAAGAGGTGAGAGAAGTACTATCATTAGGCACATAGTTCTTCTTGGAGAAAATTTCAATATCTTTCTCACTCATGTGACCCAACTGTAAATGCCACAAATCGGTTGAGTTACATTCCGACACATTGACCTCACCACACATCTTGACTTGAGTCATATAAAGCGAACTGAATTTGATTCCATGAGCACAATCAAAAGCCCTTTCAACATCTTCCATCCTCCTTCAAAGAAGTGACTTTGGTACCCATCATCATCAAGGGCACCAATTGAAATGAGATGAAGCCTCATGTCCAGCACATGCCAAACATTCTTGAGAGTGAGCTTGCATCCTAAACTTGTCTTCACATTCACATCTCTAATGCTAAAGATTTTACAAACTCCATTATCCCCCATCCTTACAACACCGTAATCTCACTCCTTGTAGAAAGAGAATAAGTCACGTCTATATGTGACATAGAATGAAACCGCGAAGTTAATTACCTAAGTGAAATCATGACAAGTAAGGTTCATAAATCCTTCATCATAAGCAATGAACACTTCTTCATCGAAAATAATGGTGGTGATATGTTCCTTCTCATCATCACCGCCTCTACCCTTAAATTAATCTCTCTTGAGACCATCATTCTTAACTTTCAATTTCCGACACTCATTCTTCATATGATCGGATTTCTTACAATAATAACAAATGATCCCCTATCTAGACTTTGACCTCCTCTTTGATTTATCTCGTTTGTCATAATCATGAGAGTTTCTGTGAGTACTCCTTCCTCGATTTTCGATAACAAGAGCCGAAGACTTACTAATAATCTCTAACTCCTTACGCCTCAACTCCTTATTGAGCATGCTATCTTTAACCATGACTAAGATCATAATACCATTTGGTGTTGAATTGCTCAAAGACACCACCAAAAATTTTCAACTATCGGATGAAGAACTCAACAAAATTAAGGTTTACAACTCTTCATCCAAAACAATTTTTATGGTAGACAAACAGTTTACACAATCTTAAAATCGATTCAAATGATCCGACACCGATGATCCCTCTTGATATTTTATGTTTACCAATTTTCTAAGGTAGAAGGCTTTATTTTAAGCGGTCTTGAACTCATACAAACTCTCAAGTTTCTCCCATAAGGTTTTAGCATCAGTCTCGGTTGAAATATGGTAATACATGAAATCATCAACACATTGTCTAATTAGGGCTATTGTCTTACGGTTTGAGACTTTTCAAACCTCATTGGAGGTATCAGCGGGTTTCTTACCCGTAAGAGGTACATAGTCATCCTTATAATTCATCAAATCCTCTATACGAGACTTTTGAATATCGTAATTAGACGAGGTGAGTTTAATCATAGTACCACTGTTACTCTCCTTCATTCTTAACTAAACAATATCAATTAATAAATTTCAATCAAACTAACAAGTAACAATCACCGCAATAACTCCAAACAAATATCCAAATGAAACTCCAAATCACTGACTAAGAGCAAAAATAATTAAATTGAAGACCTTGCTCTTGCGTG
>CAXKVV010001436.1:0-31018 GCA_964058805.1 Schoenoplectus triqueter
GGAGGAGTGGTCACTAATTGACAAGGATCACTCACATTCCCTCTCTGATGCAACTGAAGCACTAAAAGCAAGCACTCTTCGCCTTCCTGTTGTAGGTGGTGCAAAGGTACTCTTCCTACCTTTTGTTGAGAATCTATATTTTTATATACTGTATCAGTCAGGCTTGATATAATGATATGTCCATTTATAGTCAAGATATGAGTGGTAATAAGTGCTTTCTGAAAAGCAGGCAGACATACAAGAAGTGAAAGAAGCGGTCAGTATGGCCGTTGACGTGATAAATTCTATGGCAACCTCAATTTGCTCTTTACTATCAAAGGTATATATTGCTCTCTCAAGACAAACACATATTCTCACACCCAGAATTTTTCTATAACATCGTCTCCTGACAGGTAGAAGGAGCTGGTTCATTGGTGTCAGAGCTAACTAAAGTGGCCGCACAAGAAAAATCACTTCTGGATCAATCAAGAGATCTATTGTCTACCGTTGCAGCATTGCATGTAAGTACCTTAGCACACTACCTTTTGAATCAATCATCGTGTGTGTGTACCCTAGTGGACCAGCCAATCTGTTTGAGTTTGTTCCCATCCTTACAATTTTCTTGCTTTTTGGAATGAATGAAGGGCTCAGGCCCCTCATATTTGAAACCCAGCCAAAATCACCTAGCCAGTTTTCAAATTTGTGTCTAACATGGAGAGTGTTTGCCTTTAGTCAGTTAAGCTGGGCATGATTCTCAGTATGTCCCCATGCTAATTGGCTTTATTCTTTTGTGTCACTTTTGCATCCATGTGCTGATATGCTATCAACAATACAGGTCAAAAAATGTAGTCTTCAAGGGCACGTAATACAGAGAAAACGCAAGCAAGGCCAGATTCAGTGTTAGAGCAGTATCTCAAATTTTCACCTGCACAGCTTATTATGATTTACTACTAACATCATACAAGCTTTGATTAAGATTTTCTCTAACTAGAGGCTGTTTCACACGGAAATAAAATTGGGTTTGTGCGTGTCTCGAGTGTATGGGTCCTGTACGTATATTTAATCCTCAATCTTTTACTAAAGGGGAGCTAATTTGTGCATCTTTTGTTGCTTTTATCTTTTGGTGTGGATTTCACAGACGGATTTGGGTTTGAGCTGCAGTTGTAGCAGTTACTGTAGATAGTAATACATGGTTGAGATAAAGATAAGCTTGCTTGTAAATATGTTGATCATTAGTAAATCAGAAAAATTGTCATTTGGGCCATGTTGTAATCAAGTCCTGTACACATTTGTTTTTGTAAAAATTCCACTTTATTCTTATCTGATTCTGTGCTAGATGCTCTCCTGTTCAAGCCGATTAAGAAAGTGTTAATCCCTTGAAAACACAATCATACGTTTCATCTGTTTCTGGAAGCATGATTCCCACGAGCTCTCCTGGTGCGTTTACATACAGGATGTGCCATTACTTCCCATGTTGTCATTAAATTCTTTCTGGTAAGAGCAATAATGCATCATATATTATATATGTAATGTAAAGTCTTGTCGTGTACGCGCGTACATAAGCAAATGACTGGGAGATAAGTGCAAATGATTATTGGGCTTAGTCTTGCCAATGTCGCAAAATACTGAAACAGTGATCTCAATCAGATCTAGTGAAGCTGAGCTGATATGCTCACTGCATTAAATTTTATTCTATTGAAAATTGAAGATCCGAAAATTAAGTTGGAATATTTGGGCTTATATGAGGTTTGCAGTAGGACGAGTGCGAGCAGCTCGGGTTACAAAATAAAGTTGATATATTGTTATTGGAGGGTTTAAGCCTCAATTTTATTGTGTCTCAATCATTCCTCCACTTTTTATATTTCTAAATGAAGGTGCACTATTACTTCTTCTGTTTGTGTTACCCACATATCTGTTATTCTTAATTTTATGCAGGATCGGTATAATGAAATATGGCACCTTTTATTGTTTATATTAGGCTAATTTTAGGTTGATATTATCCCAAGTTCTGATGGTTAATAGTCAAAACGCTGAAATCTGGTATATTTTAGTGATGAAAATTTTCTCTATATTTTTTTTGGTATTTTTCAAATTATTTGTTTGAAATTTGTGAATGTTTTGTTTGGAATTGATCCGTTGACTTGATAAAGACAAAAATCCCTGTGACGTATATTTTGTTTTCCAAAATAGGTGCGCGGAGATGAAAGTTTGGCTGAAACCTTTCTAACAAATTCAGCTAGAGCAACATTATTAATCAAAGATTTGATAAAAAAATAGTGTTTTCTTTGACAAATTCAATGCAAACAAGGCCCTGAAATGGGAAAAAAAGAAACAATTTATTATAACTACAAACAACTGGATGTGTTGACTTGAACTATGCATGCTAAGCTGCTTAGTCAATAATTGCAATTTTGCAATAAACATTTCTTTACTTTCTCTTTGTACCTTTTTAGTTAAGTTTGTTCGGCTAAATTTTTAGTTAAGTTTTTTTCAGCTAAATTTGCAATAAACATTTCTTTATTTTATCTGATGCACCATTTTTTTTGGTAAAAAGGAAACTATAACGAATTTTAAGAAACGAATATGGATCACATAATACTGGTTTATTTCATTTTTAAGCTATAAATTCACAAATTTCGGGTAAGAAAGTTGTAAAAGTAGTATATTTTGAATTGATATTATTGTACTAAATAATTTATTTGACTTATCGATTTGTAAAACAACACTTAAATTTTATAATGTCTTATTTGAGTAATGTGCAGGGATAATAATTTAAAAAATATTAGTGCACAAGAATCAAGACTAATGATGAGATGTAAGAGCTAAATCAAGACGGCATTGGATTTAGATTTAGTTAGACTCGAACCGGGTTGAATTGATTAAGATAAATTAAACTTAAATAATAAAAAACTGAGCAAAAAATTACTTCTGCGACTTGATCTGTGAATATAGGTTAGACTAAAAAAATACAAAACCTTTCAAAATTAATAATAACTCAACTCAAGATCTCCAAGATTCAATATTCAACGGCTCTCAAGCTGTTATAACAGTTTAAGCTGAAAAAAACATTGATCACTTTTAGGAAATCTATATAAAGATGTTATTCTCTCATTCTCAATCAACAAGTTTCATATAACAAAATCACAATTTCTATGAACTCAGAAGTCATATTCTAAGTGAGAGAGATGAACTCAAGTGATTGAAAGTTCTTACTAAATCAATTTTATACTTTAAGTTCAATTTAAATTCTCTTCATTCTCTCTATTTGATCATTTATAATTAACTCTTTTTATTACCTCTTTGAGTATGCTATCACTCATTTTTTTAGTGTATTATCATTTCATTCTTTAATTTTAAGTGTATTATCATTTATTTTAATTGTTAGGTTTGACCGTTTATTTTTTGTGTAAGGGACTTTGTTTTCTATTTTATAAGCATTTATTTTTAGTATATTGGCTCAACCTCAATTGTTAGAGGTTGAGAATCTTGAACATACAGACTTTGTATACTGAATTCTTATACATCTTTTGTTATTTTTTTAATTACTATATTCTCATGAAAAATAAATTAACTCTTAACTTTATATTTTTGATATTCTCTCGCCATTTAATCTCTTAGTCGTTCAACTTCTATAATTTTATAGTTGTCTTGCAAATAAATTAAAGGACCTGATATATATATTTAATTCGATACACACGATGATATCGATTTTAGCTGACCAATCATTACGCGCGGGCGCAGCGACATCGTGACTCCTTGTCCCACGAGATTCCACTAGTCCAGTTCAGTTGACTAAGTCAACATTTGAATAAATTTGAGCAGATTTTGTTCAACTTTTCAAAAAATCTTCAACAAAAATTGTGCCAATTTTTTTGAAAAAATTAAAAAAATCCAGAATTTTGGAAAATTTTCAAGAAACACATTAATTCCATTATACACATTATTATGTATATTTATGTACTCAAATTATGTAGATATTTTGTTAATTTTTCATTATAAACAAATCTAGATAGTTGTTTATTATGCACATTGTTATTTATAATTAGATATCTAAATTCTTTCATTATGTAGATAATCTACAAAACATTTTGAAGAAAAAATATTAAAGTTTGTTATTATGTTGCATCCTAAAAATATAAGTAAAAATTTTCTTTGGATTGTTTAATCAATGAATTAATTTTAAGATTATATGTGTAAAATAGTAAAAAAAAAGTGGCAATCTAATTAACTCGTTTGTGGTCTATATATCTCTATGTGATGTTTTGAAAAACAATTTGTATTATGAATTTTTTTTTTTTTTTTGTAGCTACAGATCATATGGATGGAGTTGTTGCCAAGCTTCACATGAAGTTAACTTCCCAATCGAGCTGATAGCACTTCACTTGTCAGGTTTAATTTAATTCTGAATACACTGAGTAATATTGAGAATATAAAGGAAGTTGTATATGAAATTATGAAGACACCAATGATTGATTTGATAAAGCAGAGCTTTAAGCTAAAGTTTATGAATTGATTAGTATGATATTTTCCTGCAATTGGATGTGAAAAAGATCAAACAAATTGTGGACTTATATATAATTTATTTTTTTAATTTCATATATAACTTGCAAAGAGTGAAAATGTTCATCTCAACAAACCAAGAGATCCCATTTTATAAGAAGCATGGAATATTTGCAAAGTACTCAATTTTGTTGTCTTTTCTCGCCTAAAGGTTTTGATTATATCATGATTAATGAAGAAATTTTAGAATAAAACTATGATAATTATTTTCTTTATATAAAAGCATTTCTGATTGAAGGATATGATTAAGGATAAGGAGCTAACTCTTTTTTTTTTTAAATGCGATGATAAGATTTTTTTTATTACCTCTATCAAGAATGGCTTACAGATTATATGAGTTTTTTCTCCAATTAGTGGCTTATGGGTACATGGATTATCTCTAGTTTTCAGTAATTTATTAGAAATTTTAGTAATTAAACAATTGCATGAGACATCCTTAATGTTATTCACTTACTTATGATTGACCTGGTAAATTATTTAGCCATAATTTTTAAATTGTAATTGTTTAGTAGGTTGTAGTGCTTCGAAGCAAAAATGTAGGTTACCACTATTGTTTTTCACTGACTTATATATTAGTTACCACTGGCCTAATATATTAGTATTTGGTTGTTTTTCGATCTCTTTGGGAGACTAGGCTGACACAAAAGATGTGGAACCAAATTAGGGATCTTGATTATGAATAGTTTACTAGAGTGACTTGTTTTTTTTTCTATTTTTTCTTATCTAATAGTTAATAATTATGTTCAATGTGATTCCAAAAAAGTTCAAAATTTTCACATTCTTGATCTTTAAGGAGCACAAATGTATGGATGCTCCTTTTTTAATATCAATGATATATAGTAATGAAGAAAACACGATTACAAAGTTTTGAAGAATGGAGAAAATATTAAAAAAATATATAATGAGATTAAACTAATTAAGAAATATTAGAAAAGAAGACTATGAATTTTCAAGCGATATTGATAGTTATGAAAAAAATTACTAAAATTTAGAATTTATACGTTAGGATAGGTTTTCTACTAGTTAGCTAAAATATGTTGTGAAAATACACAATATTACCAAACAAAAATAATAATGTTATTGAAAACTGCCATATAATAATTTGATATTTTCTGATATACTGTCATGAGGTGATGGTAGAGTAAAAATATTGACAATACCAAATGCTTAAATCGAGCTAGAGTTAATTGTTCAAAACATATAGTGTAAAAGGTTTTTTTTCTTTTTTGTGTTTTGAGAAATCGTTGTGTTTTTTATCCTAAATTGGGCACATCGGAAAATGCAGGCACTTTATTGTGAACAAAATGACACTTGCATGACTTTAAAGCAATCTTATGATTTAGGGTTGTTCTAATTTTATTGTAGTACTAGAACGATTTAAAATAATAATGTAGTATAGAAAAAAAATCCGATAATAAGCATCCTGCAATTGCCAATTAAATTTGCAATTTGCCACGTCACATTAAATAGACAATAATTTTGTGATAAAAAAATGAAGGCATCGCTAAAATTGCAAAATAATTGTCAAAGTGAATCAGTTCGTTTCTTATTTTTTCCCTCTCCATTATCGATGTGGCTTGTTAAAATAATTGTCAAATATTAAAAGTTATCTAATTTTACATGCTCTTACATTGTTGAAACTGAAATGATAATTGTCAAATAAGATTTTAATAATTAACATGTTGACTCATTTTACAAATTAATCCGTCCATGATGAATAAATAATTGCAGATGGGAAAAAGAGAGGGGGACAGAATCCTGATTCTCTACAGCGCAGTACCGTGCAGTGCAGAATATGGATCATTCGATCATTTTGGGACCGTGTCGGCTCAAATCATTTTGGGACCGTGCAGCGCAACAGAGGATATGAATTCGGAGGAACAAAACTCAATACATATCTATTCACTGCACGGCGATGCTTCACAAAACTACACAAGCAAAATAAACTGTTAGTTTATATAAACTTGCTCAATCGGTACAATGAACAATCTAACCCCAAATAGAAAACCCTAAATCAGCAAGAGCTCAGAACTTCATATTCCATTTAAGAAAGTCAGCATCCGACGGTTTAGACTGTTCTTCAGAGTTTGGACTTCCTTAAAACCCTAAGAGAAACCAAGCCACAATTTACGATAATATTAATAAAAATCTACACAGCGCAAAAATTTATAAATATATATTTTTTAAAATAGACAGACTTGACCAAAGAAAGAATTTTTCAGATCCAAATGTAGGATGATATGTTTCTGTATCCAAATAACTCCATACAGAGAAAATGATAAATGGCAAATTCAAAAGAATTTTCATTAGTTGATGGAAGTAACAAAAACCAAGTCTGAAATGAGCATAAGAAGCTGTCAAATATCATCAGCGAGCCTGAGCATCAGAGAATTGACAACATTGTAAGTATAATCTAGAACAATACTGCTTACTAAAAGAATTGCGTCACTAATAAATTAAAAAGAAAACAGAAAAACTAAAATAAAAGCTGCCTTCTTTCATGTTCCACATTTCCATCATGCTATAGAGGAGTTGCAAATCCTGTAGCATAGCATATGTCACATTATTCAAAAAAAAAAATCAGTGAAGAAAATATCAGTCTGTAAATTGATTCAAGTGCATTTATACAGTTTGGCATCATGTGAGGTTCAATAGTTAACCTTATAAACTTAATTTGACATAATCAGACTGTCTCAATTTCACATGATTTCTATCTGGTAAAGAGAACTCGTACAAACGTAACATTACCTCACAAAAAGGTCTAATTCAGCTTAAAATCTTACAAAATTTGCTTCTGGAATTTTGTATATGAGTGTAATGCAAGCATCCTACATAAATTTTCTCCTTTTGTCACTCATAAACAATAATATCTGTCAATTATCTTATGCTGTCAATGCCAACCGCAAATCAGAATAAAATACAATCCCCTGGTCAAATAAATGTCTAATCAACTCAGAAATTAGTCATATTTGAATTTATTGAATCAATCATTCAAACTTGTAACCTGGTGTCAACCCAAACAAAGGTATATACATTTATATTCATATAATAATCAAATATTTAAAATCCAACAGGGGATCCATTCTAGATATTTAAACTAGGGAAATTGACTTCAATCTTTATCACAGAAAAAAATCATACATATCGCATGTTATATAAAGCCAACTAACCCATATGCCATGCTGGTATGATTTTACACAAGGAAGCAATGGCACAGTGAAGTCGCTCTTGGTAGTGACATTTTAGCCATAGTAAAATATTATTACCCTCAGAAAGAAAGAACAGAATATAACAGAAAAAATAGGATACCTTCAGAAAGCCAGGCCCAGGTTCCAGGCTTCTGAGATAGCATTGAAGTGATCAATGCCGAGGCTGTAGCACTGTGAAGTGGCATCAATGACTGAGCACAGCCCAATTCTACAGGCAGCCTATAAATTCAATGCAACAAGGTTCTATTAGTAATCAATAATTTTGGGATTTAGCAGTGGTATTGCATTTAAGGGAGGCTAATATTAACGCAACAAATTCAAAATTTCAATTGTCTGGGCAAATTTGTCCCTGCTTATTGTAATTAACAGTCATTAACTGTTTATTACTGTAACTGAAATGACTGAGTTAATTCTTCAAAAACATACTTGAAGAGGTTTGTTTTTCTTATATTCAAAAAGTTTAGCTACAATAATATGTCAAGCAATTATTTATAATTAGATAATTGGCCAAGCTTTGTCAGAGCCAATCTAAAATTAATATATTGAAAAATTTATGTCACGATATTGAACAACTATATACCTCATCCGTTCATTGCTGTGATTTTAATTTTATCTATTACAAGTTTACTAACTATTCATTTTGGTAGATAATTTGTACAGATTATATACAATTGAGCTTGAGTATAAACAAATTCATAATATTCTACAATAATTGAATTAAAAAACGGTGAAAACTCTGTTTGAAATATTAACTTTGCACTGAAGCAAAACTTTTTATCTTAGATGTTTGATAATAGATTCTATTCATAAGCAAAGGTCTTATTATTTTCTTACCATTGCTCTTTAAAAATAAAATGTTTTAGAGAGACATTTTAGTTATGAAATCAATAAGAATATTAATAAAAAAGAAAGTGACGGCATCATGGACAGAGCAAAAGCAGGGTAAATTCGTTTATGCAATCGGAGTTGAAACTGTTGTGTTAATAAAATAATTAGTAGTGTTAATATCAATACCCCACATTTAAATTTTCAATAGTTGCGAGTTGAGGGTTGAGACTATTGATTTTCATTGCCATTTCAAATCCAATCGACCAAATGAAACCTAGTTGAGATTTCATTATAGTTGTGAGTGGTACATCTAACAAGAACTAATAAAGATTCACAAAGCTTTTGTTCATGAAATAAGTACCTGAAGAATGGAGTGGGAGGCATAAAACCAGGAACCCTACAAAAGGTCGAGTAAGAAGATGGTGAAGATCTACCACCACTGATGGAGAAGCTTCTCGAAGACAGACGGAGGCCTTGAAGTGCTCTCCGAGCACCGCTCATCGATGCCATTCTCTGTCTCTCAAAACCCTACTTGGTTCAACTGGAGGCTGCCTAATTAGTAACAAGTTTAAGACTTCTATTTTTTTAATTGTTTATAAATTATAATACATATTTTTTTAGCAGCTTATATAATAGTATATATATTTTAGTCAATTTAAAAGTAAGGAACAATGCTGATGTAGACTAATAAAGACTTATTAACTGATTTCTTAACATCCTTGTTTGTTTTTATCATTGTAATTAGAAATGAGAAATGAAATAAAATGAGTTCAATTGAATTGAGACATGTTTTCCCTTTTATATTTTTATCCAATTTTACCCTAAAATATCAAAAATCCCTGAAATTTACCCAAATTTCCTCGAAAATCCTGCCATTTTATAGTGAGAAGTGGTATCAGAGCCACCCTATGCGCCTCTGTTTTCATTCACCTGTGTGTTAATACTAATCAGCATCTATTCCAAACAAGAAAATCGATCCAGCTCCAATTTCTTCTTCTCGGAAGCAATTTGATCACATCTGTCACTTTCAATTAGCAACCAACACAGTACGATAATCATCTATATCTTACCTTTGCTACCTCTCAACGCAAAGGCTACTGTTGCTATCGCATTTGCCACCTCATCACAGTCACAAGCTTCGCCAGCGACCAGCGACCAGCAAATCAAGCTCCAAGACTGTGCTTCAACGAGAACGATCACGTCATCACCTAGGCGAAGTGGATCGGACTTCTTCCCGCGTCGACAGGTTCTTGTATTGTGGCGATCGAGCAAGACTGCTCGCCGGCTCAGTGCTGATTGAAGAAGTCGAGCAAGGAGCCGAGGAGAGAAGAAAAAGAGAGGTTTTACATGGGCTTTAAATATTGGGCCTAGCGTATTTTGGGCTCAACAGATTTAAATTGCGAGCGAAAAGGGATTATGCTATGAGGCTGTGAACTGTGAACATCATCAACTTATCTCCATTTTATGTGAGCTCGGCGTGAGCATTTATGTAAGTTCTTGAAAAAAAAAATATGAAAATGGGAATAAAGGGAAAGGCTGCGTAGATTTATCCATTTATATCGCAGAAAATTCAGAAAGCTCGACAACAATCTTGTACAGGGGAATTTCTGTAACTAACAAAGCGAATAACAAAAGTTATTGCTTTGCTTCTTTGCTCCATATAATAAATTTAGTTCATCCGAATTATCAAGTCTGCGGAGAGATGACTTAAACATTTTTTCTGTCTAAAATATATATAAAAAAATACTTGATAAGTGTTCAGTATATTTTATTGGCATTAATCGCAATGATAATAAATATTTAATTCAATAAAGGACTTCAAAAATTTAATCCTTTCATATTTATCTAAGATTTAATCCTTTCATTTCAAGTGTTAAACGCATGCAGGTGTACCAGGTAATAAATAAAAGGCTGGTTGTCTGATAGATGGTAATTTCCGATCAGATTTATCTGATTTTCCTTGTACAGGTCAATTGCTCTGGATAATCTCTAGTGTCTAGATAGAGGATCTGAGTGATGTATCTGTAACGAATTGGACGAGAACATCAATATATCTAACTTCTAACACAAGCGGCTCCACTGCCTTTGGTTGCATCTGCTGTCTGAAGTGTCAAAAGCAAAAAAAGAAAAAAAAAATGTTTGTAGAAGCTATGGACCATCTTTGTAACTTTGCATGATTCATACATGGTTGGTGAAAGTGCGCGACCAACGTGCTCGATGCAAATTAGTTGTCATATTCGTAATGAATAATTCATTTTTCAGTATTTCATAAATAATTCATCAGTTTAATATATAATATATTTTTTGATAAAAAAATATTTTATTCGTGAATTATTCGGCCAAAAATATATTATATATTATTTTAAATGGAATTTATATTTTTAATAGTTTATCATTATAATATATATTTTATTTACATTATATGAAAAAAATTATTCCCAAATTATACCCGTATTATACCCGAATATTAAATTTTTAACCTCACATAACGTTTTCCGAATCACGAATTTATTACTATGGCGATATCATCCTAGAGTCTCAGTCTCCGTTGCAGTTGTATTATTGGATATTCTATTTGATGGTGGATCTTAATATATGTTGTAAATTGTCAGGTTGTGTTTTCAATTGGAGTAATTTAAAGAGCATTGAGAGGAGTCTATCCCTATGGTGTTTATCCGCATCACCTTTAAATTTATGTTATCAATAAATGTGTATAAGTTTAATATAGAACAAGGTAACATAAATATATATTAAATTAATTATAATAATAAAATTATTGAAGAAGTAAACATTATTTATGAGATCATGTGATTAATTATATGATCTATTTTTCTCTCTTCTATTTCTTGTCTACCGTTCTTTCAATCAATGATTAATTAATTCATCCTGACAATTTTTTTCTTTTAATAAATAAAAATTCTGTCTAATGACATAAATATACTAATATACAATTAATTAGAATATATTATTGTTAAAATTAATACATACGATTTTCAGTTTCAACCAAAAGATTGTTTCAGACCTGAAATTATAACAAATTTCGCAAATTTTAGTTGAAAATAACTAAAAAAAAAAGAATGTTTGTTTTACATGAAATCCTTCAATGATGAACCAAGGAAGCAAATTTGAGTATAATTGTTTGACAGCATGACCTCATTTCATTTGACAACCTGTTGGATCCATTCATTCTGGATGAAACCAAGTCGGAAGAGCTAGTTAGTTATCACTTGACTTCTCCTCCTAAATAATAGATAGAGAACTTGAAATGTGATGTACATATACCTATGATTTGTCAAGTGCGATCAAGTTATGCAACCATGCATTTCAATTTTGAACACATGGATCAACGAGCATGGAATAATTAATAATAGCAATATTATTCTGATCATAACAAGTGCTTAGAACACATCATATCTATCAATTCAACTAAAAGTATTTAATGATCACACATTCGGAAAAACATATTCGTTGTCATACTCAACTATAGCTGTCGGCTGTCATGTGAGTATGTGAGTGAGACTCACTTAATAATGACTCCCCTCTAATTTTAATTTGAACCGTTTAATTTTATCTGACGGAAAAAAATTATGCTATATTATTTCTGTCATAAAAAAATATGACAACTGATATATATATATCCCAGATTCAAATATTCGAAATTCAGTTAGAAATCCTTTATGAGTACTCTTAAGTGGAAGGGTTGTACCAAACTTTTTTTATCTCAGAGAAAAAGAAATGGAAAAATTACTATCGTCGTTGACGTGGAGGGCCTGATGTGACCGATTGATTCACCACACCCGAGTTGCAGAGTAAAATGGCCACAGAGGATTTGAACTGCCTCTCTATTGGATTCCATGAAGAGATGCAAATTTTCACATGAGCAGAGCAGAGCACGATGGATTTGGGCCATTTGGCATGGAGTCAAACCGACAAGAGAAGAATGGGGAGCAAGCACGCGTCACGAGGCATCAGGTCCGATATTTTGCGTTCATTTTTACGCTTTTACTTTGATCTCACAACATGTGTCAACTTGCCTGATCAACTGTCCAGGATATATATATATATATATATATATATATATATATATATATATATATTGTTTCTTTTTTTTTGTTTTTCTTTTTTCTATTTGTTGGTTTTGTCAATAAGCATACTACTAGTTGAGTCTTATTTCTCTGCTGCGCTCTGCTGTGTAGCACCGTACAGTACAACACGTGAATCGTTGAATCACTTTGAGATATGTACTGACTCAAATTATGAAAATATTTAACGGTCCATGTGTTGCCGTGCAGCCCATCAGAGGATATGAATTCGTACTAGTTTATTCCTTGAACGGCGACTTGAGTTTATTCGAGACCTTTCAATGACATAACGCATTACGTATTGGATGATGCATGGTAGCTGGATCAACTGCTAAAAGAGAACTGCCAAGCTGGCATATGAATATGATTTTTCATATGTGAAAATGAAAATTCCAGATGTATATATGAGAGAAATAGGTGCACCTGATTAATTCTGAAAGTTAAAAAAAACGCTAATAGAGAATAATAGTACTCTAAGGCTGAATTTTTTATTTTGTTTTTTAGTTCACCAATCTCACTTAACAAATTTTAATGTTTTTTTTCTAGCAAATAAACAAATTTTAAAGTTGCCAGATAAAAGAAATTATTTTCATATAACTCGGGAGTCGGGAATGATATATTTGGTGTTTCCTTCTACAAGTTAATTATCTTAGTTTTCTTTCAGAACTTGTTGTGGAGATAAATGCATGTATCATAGTTATGTATGTTTCTTTCAAACGCATACAAAAAAACAAAGAAAAATATATTCCATTTTTCATTTTTAACATCTGGCAAGAGTTTTTTTTAATGACTGGTGTAGAGTACATCTGATTTTTTTATGATAAATATATATTAAAAATATTATTTAACCTAGACATCAACAAGTAGCGATGAAGAGAAAAAAAAATTCAGGACAGGACCTGAAAATGATTTTTTAAGTAGATTTTTTTTAGTAAAGATGAGAGTCTAATTCAACCAAATTTTTAATTTTTAATTATCCATAAAAAAAACCTCATTCATATTTTAAATCTGCAACCTCTCGCCTAGAAGTATAATATTAAAATCATATTTCACCCATATTTGACCCATGACTTCACCACTAATTAAAAACATAGCTTTTTTTTTTATAGTTCGACCTTAGAACTATATATAGGATGTACTTTAGTTCGACTTTTAAGATATTTAGTCACCTATAAACTATCTCTAACTGTAGAGTTTTAATGGTTTCACAACGAAAAATGTATCATTACCTCACAAAAGATTTAACAACTATTTTGAAATATTTTTAATAATGATTCTCCAATCTTCATTAAAAAAAGTGTTAGAAAAAATATAAACAATTATTATCAAATCGTGTTGTTAAAATCGTTCTTGAAAGACCCTTAAAAATATTTTTTAACTAAGAAATTATTATTAAGGGAACCTTTAGCGATGATTTTTAACTATGTATCATTATTAAAGAGATATTTAACAATGATTTTTAACCAAGAATCATTATTAGAGCGGAATTTATGAATAATTTTTAACTAAAAATCATTGTTAAAAGGTCTTTTAGTAATTATTTTTAGTTAAAATTTGTCACTAAAGGTCATTTTAAAAAATATATATTTTTGAACTTTATTTAATTTCTTTAATGATTATGAATATATATAAAAAATATATGTCTATAAGAACAAGTATAGTTATATTCATTCAATAATTAATATAAAAAGAAATATAATTTCTAAGAAAAAATTAAAAAATATGAAAAATAATTAAAATTGGATTTATTCCACAAAATACATCCTCTTCATCAATGATATAGAAATTTACACCATTTATCGGAGGGGGGGTCCAAAAAGAACCAAAAAAGTTGGTATTGAAACTTCAGACGTGTTTTTAGGCATCAAACGGGCTTTTTTCCTCAGATTTTTTAGTAATTAAAATAATTAAAAATTAAGATTTGGTAAGATTTTTTTATAAATTAGATGGACTAGCCTGAACTGAGTTTGAAACTTGGTCCTAATTTTTTCTTACAAATTTTGTATGTTTTGATTAATTATTTGTTTAGTTATTTTAATATATTTAATTATTTATTGAATAGTTTAGAAAAATATATAATTGGAAGTATGATATTGTTGTGTATTCAAGAATAATATGTAAAAATTATAAAAAAATAATAAATTAGAGTAAATACACATGTTTATATTATTTTTTATTATGTATTTGACAAGCATATTTATTATGAACTAATATATATATATATATATATATATATACTAAAAAATAACGAACATATATATATATATATATATATCTATATCTATACTATTATATAAAGCATCTAAGAATTGGAGGGTCCATTTTTTGTCATGATAAATTTTTATTATACCCATTTTATCCCTCAATTAGACGGATAATATTTATTATTGGTTGATCGAACGTATGTGATCGCGTCCATTGATCCCCTCTCTCTCCATTTCTTTCCCTTATATACTATTATTTCCATAATTTTTGTTTTTTTATTTATCAACCTTGTGCATATTTGGTAAGAAATTAATGGTGATAATATATGTTAGAATAATTTACTTTTTTTGCCATAAAAATCATGAATCATTAACTCATATTGTGCAAAAATCTCATCCAAGATTAAATATTGTCTTTATTATATATTTTCTCTATAATTTGGTGAATTTATAATTTAATATTAGATGAATGTGAATTTTTTTATCTTATAATATTTTAATATTTAAATAAAAAATTCTGCTGCAATGCGCGGGTATATAGCTATATATATATATATATTTATTTATTTATTATGTATACAATAATAATAATATATGATACATAATGAACTAGAATATATATAATTTTTACTTATAAATCTAAAATATGAAAAAAAAATAGATGTTTAAAACTTCAAACACGTTTTTGAGCTTGAAGATGATGTTTTTAGACCTTAAAAATGATTGTAACGGCATAAGCAGTAGTCCTGTAGATCTTGTAGTGATCATTTTGTGACAATGTAGCACGTCTCGATCGGAGTTTCCTATCAAAAGTTATGACCGTTCGAAGATGATGTGTTCGGATTTCGATCTCATCTCTGTCTGTTTGATCAAGAGTGTCAGATAAATTAAATATTATGAAAATTCAACAATCAATTAAAAAAACTAAATCATTAGATAAATAATTAAACATAATAAAGAACTAAGTAAATTATTAAAAACTATAAATATATATTTATTCTGATTCATAATAAACATGTATAAAGATATCTATTTATCTAGTTTATTATTTTTATAATTTTCTCTATTTTCTGAAATATATATTATTATTGAAACATAATAATATTATATTTAACATATTATTATGTTTATATCATATTTCTAATTTTTTTCTGAACAATTCAATAAATAATTAAACATACTAAAATAACTAAATAAACTATAAAAATAATAGACAAACAATTAACAAAACATATAAAATTAGAAAAAAAATTGGGATCGAGTTTCAAACTCAGTCCAAGGTGCTAGGATTGAGTTTGAAACTCGGTTCAGGCTAGTCCGTCTAATTTTCAAAATAATCTCACTAAATCTCAATTACTTATTATTTTATTTACCAAAAAAAAACTAATTAACATTGTAGATCTCGTCCAAATTTTTAGTGACCGCATAGAATGTCTCAATCAGAGTTTGTTATTGAAGTTGAGATGGTTGAATTTTGATTTAATTTTTTTTTCTCTTCTTTCTCTCTCTTTCTCTCATCTCTATTTATATTTGAAACAGTTGAGGAAGAGACTAGTGCACCATGGGATTTTAATTTTTGGATCGTGTGATTGAGTTGAATGAATGATCACATTTGAGTGTATAGAAATATGTGGGAGTACATAAAGTAAAATGCTATTGGTGTTCATTATAAAATTCAAATCTCATACTTTAACTACGATTCTTTATAAAAATAGATGTTAAATGTTGTCTTCAATGATAATTTTTTTAATGAATTATTGCTAAATGGTATTTAATTAGCAACGATTTGTTTATTAGAACTGTTGCTAAAGACTCAGTCCAACTTTTGACATTTTCAGCCTCTATTTTTAATAATATTTTTTATTAAAAACTATTATTATTATTTTTAATATTATAATTATATCAATAATCCATTTTAACAATGAAATTCATCAGTAATCGTTATTAAATGAGTGCTGGCTAAGCCTATTTCTTTCTGTCGTAGTGTATCAGTACAACTGGATGTATATTGTTTTTTCAAATTGAAATAATACTTTTAGATATATGCATCGTAGTTGTATATATATTACAATTATTTATTTTTCTATTAAAAGTGTGGTAAATTAACGCATAAATTCTAGGTATTCACCCGACTAGTTGAGGCATAAAAAGAAAAAGAAAAGAAACTTGTCCTGGCATAAGAGTACTGATATAATTTCAGGTATATTTATATATATGTGGCTTATTTATAATTTTTTGAACACAAAAAATAATTATAGTTTAAATGATCTTAATATATTGTGGGATCTCGAATCTAGAACCCAATAGAGCCGTAAATGAGCCGAGTTGAGTCGAGCCAAACTGAGTCAAGCTCGTACTTAGCTCATTAGCTCTACAGCTGAGTTGAGTTGGCTCATTAATTACTTCCGAGCCAACAACTTTGACTTGAGATTGACTCGTTAAATTAACGAGCTAACCGGGCTGATTCGTTAAGACTTATTTATTAGTTAATAATATTTTTTATTATATTTTATATCAAAATTTATACAAATATTAATAAAATAATTAATTTCAATATATTTTATTAAATTTTATATAATAATTTAAGTATATTTCATACTATAAACTGCTCACTATACTAAAAATTTATAATAAAAATAATAAAAATAATGAATATTAATAGTTTGCCGAGCCAAACAAGACAATCCAATCAAAACTCAAGTTCAACCTCTTAATTTAACGAACATAACAATCCGGCTTATTAACAGCTCGAAGAAACAATTTTACAGATCAAATAAAGAAAATGATGTAAAAGTTTCCGTTGTGAGAGAAAAAAAAAGCGGGCGTTTTGATTTTCCCTTTCGCGCTTTTATCTATTTTTATTTTCCATGTTGTTTTTAGATAAGAGAGGTGCGTGAGGGATTTGTGATATTGTCCTTGAAAGCATGCATGTGGAGGTGGAATGCGCCAAACACTAGCCCTTGTGCTTGCAAAGAGGCACACTCTCATGTCTCTTCTTTGTTGCTTGTTTTGTTATGAGAAGATTCCCAATGTTTTTTCTGCGTCCAGTCCAGATGGCCAATTGAAATAGAAATATAGAATACACACCGATGCTACTTCTAATACGAATGTATCAATAGATCGGCAAGTTTACAACACCTTCATTCAAAATTTTTATTTTTATGTATCACTGTTTATATTTGTTTCAGCATTGAAGAAACAGTTTGGAACTTAAAAATTTTAATCACAGTTTTTAATTTAGCAACTCAATTAATTGTCACGTCAGATTAAAAACTCACTTAATTTAACATTAGAGATTATTTTTACTAAATCTATTTTTTCTTTTCTATTTTCGCTAAACTGATTTAGACATAAATAAACTGACTTAGATACTAATTTGAAGGTAAAACCTTTCTTAAAAATTTCATAACCTTTAATCTCGAAAGGTAGATATTTGGATTTCTCGATATTTTAGTCAAGAAAAAAACTATATTTTGATTCATCCTCTTCTTTCAAGGATTTCATAATTGAACATTGATTCTATTTCATATGATGAGAGTTGTCGGAGTATTAGATGCGACTCTGCTCTGCTATGCGCTATTCATAAAATTTTACTTCTTTCTTTTATACGATTTCTTCATAAATTTTTTTGGTAATTACAAACTTATACAATTGAATTGAAATTCTATTATTTTATGTCTTCTCATTCTTTCATTTATCTCGCTTTATACAAGAATGAATATAAAAAGATTTAAATTTAATTAAATCCGATTGGAACAAAAAAAAGTAATAAAAGAATATTGACCCAATCCGTTGGCACGCCTGCTCTAAATTGAGGTAATTCATAATAAAAAAATTAATTAACTATTTAATATTCAAATTGTGGTAACGCTATTAAGTTGCCATTTTTTTAAAGCAAGTACGAGGGCTAAATTGCCTATTTTATAAAAAAAATAGTAGGTATTGCCTGCTACAAAAATTGCACAGCTAGCTCTTCGAGCCGTTCATTTATTATACGCGGTTATTGATGTAATTTTGGCTGTCCGATGCTTAATTACTAATCATGGGGGCTTTTAGTTATGGAATTCCTCGTTACGCCGTATGAATATATGGCAAAATGTTTTGAAGAAATTTTAATTTATAATGGAGTCAATTAACAATCCGCTAAAAAAAAATACTGGACAGTGCTTGAAATATAACACGTGGGAGAATCAGTTTTTGGTTTAGTGGCAAAATGCAACACCCTCTGTGTGGGAGGTCGTGAGTTTGAAATCCGGATGGGGGATCCCTATAAATAATTATGAAATTTAAGAGCTTGACTCTCATCTTTCCGATAAAAAAAAATCACACGTGGGGCTGTCAATGAAAGCCGATTGGTTGTATATTTGATCTGTATCGTATCCGATAAGATGAGTATAAGTAAGATTTTATTTTTATTAAGTTATTGGGCATGAATATGAATAAGAATTTTTTTTGTTAATTTATCAGATAAACATCTGGATAAGAGTTATTCCGTATCCGTTATCTATATAATGAAGTATAGATAACGGATATTAATAATTATATTATAATATTTTTATTACTAATTATATTATAATTTTTTTCATTTTGAAAGTCATTTGGCCGTTGACCCGACCCGTATTATATCCGATAAGACTAGTATGAATAAGATTTTATTTTCATTAAGTTATAGATATAGATATAAATAAGAAAAAAATATTATTAATTTATCAATAAGGATACAGATAAGAGTTATACTATACTTTGCCTTACCCTACCATTCACAGCCCTAATGCATACCAGGGGCCTGAAAATCAGAATAAAAGTGATGCATTTAAGTTCCTTCATGCAAGAAAAGATTGATTAAATCACCGACTTTTAATCTCGCTTTATTTGAAGAATCAGCTGGAGATTGAAAGATACTTTAGAGTAATTAATAAATCGAGGAGTATGAATGGACCAGAACAATTAATACTTCATCTTCTTGATTAATAGATTGACACTGTAGAAAAACATTGTATTTATTTTCTCCAGATCAAGTATATAACAACAACAATAAAATTTTTAATCTCAAATAAATTAGGGTAGACTAGAAATGAAACCCATCGAAATGCATTAGATCAAAGATCTCAAATATCAATGATAATAATGAGGATGATGAAAAAGAAAAAAAAATAATAGTAATAAAAAAATAATAATGATAATGATAATGGTGATGACAATATGATAATAATAATGATGATAATGATGCTGATAATATGCTAATAATAATAATAATAATAATACAATAAACCTCTATTATGAAATCTATTTCTAAATCATAAATTTTAAATCCAAAAATCCTAAAAATCTAAAAACTTAAAGTTTATAACTCTACTATTAGACTCTAACTCCTAAATTATGATTCAGTTACATGAATCACCATCTTCCAAGCACTCATATCCAAAGTAAGCTCTTTGGATATATTCAATTCTTTCAAATCTCTTTTTATTGTTTCCTCCCATGTCAGTCTCGGTCGACCTCTTTTCTCTTCTTGTGTTTTCAGGACGACTTAGAATACCACTGCGTACTGGCGCTTCAAGAGGCCTTCGTTGGATATGATTAAACCATCGCAAACGATGTTGGACTAGCTTCTCTTGAATATGTGCTACCCAAGTTTGTCCCGAATATCATCATTTCTGATTCGATATTTCCTTGTGTGGCCACATATTCAACGCAACATTCGCATTTCAGGTACACTCATATTCTGAATGTGTTGTCCTTTTGTAGCCCAACATTATGTGTCATACATCATCGCGGGTCTAATCGCCGTCATATAGAACTTGCTTTTTAGTTTGTTTGTGACCTTTCTTGTCATAGAGAATATCAGATGCTTGTCTCCATTTCATCCAACCGGCTCTTATTCTATGACTAACATCTTCATCGATCTCTCCATCACTCTACAATATCAATCCCAAATAACGAAATGTGTCATTTATTGGTACTACTCGTCCGTCCAATCTAACATCTCCATCATCTGAGTTTTTCCCGCTGAATTGACACCTCATATATTTGGTTTTGGTCCTACTAAGTCTAAAACATTTTGATTCTAAAGTTTATCTCCATAACTCTAGTTTCTGATTAACTCCAATTCTGCTCTCGTCAATCAGCACCACATCATTAGCAAATAGCATACACCAAGAAAATCTCCTTGTATGTCCTTTGTGATATCATCCATTACTAAGGTGAAAAATATATGAGCTAAATTTTAACCCTTAATGTAATCCTATCTTAATAGAAAATACATCGGACTCACCGTCACATGCTCTGACACAAGTCACAACATTTATTACATATCCTTAATAAGGGTAACATACTTTGTTGGGACTCATTTTTTTTCAAGCGCCCATCACATGATATTTCTTGTTACTTTATCACACACTTTCTCTAAATCAATAAATATCATATGTAGGTCATTCTTCTGTTCCCGATGTCTCTCCATTAGTTGTCTTATTAAGAAAATTACCTCCATGGTGGACCTCTTAGGCATAAAACCAAACTGATTTTTAGAGACTGTTGTCAGTTTTCTTAAACGATACTCATTCGCGCTCTCCTAAAGATTCATGGTATGACTCATGAGTTTAATTTCTCTATAATTAGTACAACTTTGAATATCTCTTTTATTCTTGAAGATTGGTACTAATATACTTCTTCTCCACTCATCAGGCATCTTATTGGATCGAAAAATGATATTAAATAGCTTAGTGAGCCACACTATTGCTATATCTTCAAGACATCTCCATACCTCAATTGGGATGTCATAAGGTTCTAACGCCTTACCTGTTTTTATTTTTTTTAAAGTTTTTTTCACCTCAGACTTTTGAATTCTCCGAACAAATCGTCTGTTGGTGTCAACTTAGTCGTCCAACTTGATCGCGATTTTCTCACTCTCGTCGTTGAATAGCTTATCGAAGTATTCTCTCCATCTGTTCCTAATCTCATCATCCTTCACCAAAAGCCTATCAGCCTCATTCTTAATACATTTAACTTGGTTGAAATCTCTTGTCTTCTTTTCTCGAAGTTTAGCCATCTTGTAGATAATATTTTCGCCTCTTTCATATCTAATTTCCGATACAGTTCCGCGTATGCCTGACCTCTTTCTTCGCTCACAGTTTTCTTTGTGTTTCTTTTGACTTTTTTGTAATTCTGTATGTTTTCATCACTCTTGTTGTGATGTAAACGTTTGTAGCATTCTTTCTTCTCACTGATTACTTTTTGTACATCATCATTCCACCACCAAGTGTCTTTAAGTTCATGTTTATTTCCTCTGATTACTCCAAATCCTTCTATAGCCACCTTCCGAATGTGAGTCGTCATCTCCTTCCACATATTATTCGCATTCTCACTTTCGTTCCACGGCCCTTCCGTAATAACTCTATTCTTAAACACTTGAGAAACGTCTCCTTTGAGTTTCTACTATTTCGTTCTTGTGATTTTTCATGCTTCTATCTCGCCGGACGCATACCTAAAAATAAAAATCAGCCACCAAAACTTTGTGTTGTGTGACGACACACTCACCTGATATAACTTTATAATTCATGCAATTTGGTCTTTTCTCCCTTCTAGTCATAACAAAATCGATCTGGCTCGAGTGCTAGCCACTTTTGAATGTAATTAAATGAGATTTTTTTTCTTTTTAAAGAAGGTGTTCGCTACCATGAGGTCGTAAGCTATAGCGAAGTTTAAGATTTCTTCTCCCTTTTGATTCTGTTCGTCATATCCAAAACCCTCATGTACCTCTCAAACCCCTCTAGCTGTGCCAACATAACCATTAAGATCTTCTCAAATGAAGAATTTTTCACTGCTAGATACTCCTCTAACAATGTCCTCTAAGTCTTCCAAGAATCGTCTCTTGACATCATCGCTCAAACCTACTTGCGGGGCATACACACTGATGATGTTCAAGACCAAATCTCCAAAAACCGATTTGATCATGATGATTATGTCCCCTTGTCTCCTAACTGCGACAACTTCATTCTTGAAACTCTTATCAATTAAGATGCCTACACCATTTCTACTTCGTTATTTTTTCTGTATTACAATTTGAAGTCCGTATTCTCCACCTCTTTAGTCTTCTGACCTGTCCATTTAATCTTCTGAACACATAAGATATTCACGCGTCTCCTAATCGCAGTATCAACTAACTCTCTTAGCTTACCTGTTTAGAACCCTTCATTCCAACTACCTAAACAAATCTTACTTTCCCCGACTAGCTTCCTTGCCCCTCGCACTCGTCGAGTCTAGTGTGAAGACCCTTGTTCATTTGACACTATATCCGGGCGTCGATGCAGCGCGTCACTAAGGTGATGACGATCCAACCCTCACTCACTTATCACCATATCCGGGTTCTAATATGGCGTGTCGCTAAGAGGGTGACGCCCTAACGAAATTTGATTGGATTTCATTTCTATAAAAATTGACTGTTTTAGTGCAGGATTCGTCACACCCACCGCAACCCTCATTTATTCTGGCTTGGAACAGACTATGCATAAACTAGTCTAGACAGACAGAGTTCTTCCGGATCAAGTGTGAGTTTATTTATTATTTCTTATATTGTACACCGATCATGCTTATTCTGCGGCATTTATCTTCTTACTTGAGTATTTAAATTTCTTCATCACATATTTTTTTATAGTAATTATTATTATTACTATTACCTTATTATGAACTTAATAACCAGACTCTTTAGTCCGCTATCATAAAATAACAGACTATCGCATTTTGTGATTCTTTGCATTCTTCCTAATATGATAATTGAAAATTAGCATTTTCAAATAATTCATTTTTGGTCTGCAGCTAAAGTGCTTCTAAATAAAAAAAATCAATTCTTTTTATAGTTCAATAGTCGAATAAATTAAAATTTATGGCAAAAGATTAACGATGCTTCCTCAAATATGTCAAAAATAAGAAAAGGCAATAAATTTTACAGAGAGGTAATTTTCCATATAATTAAATTGGTGTATTTAACTTTCATAATTTCTAAAATCATTTGATATTCATCTAATGTCATTAGTTTTTTCAAATGTGCCATGTTATTCAATGAAATTTAAATTTACAGAAAAGTTTCATCATTTTTGTATATAATGTTTATAAATTATAATTACATTTTACCCATCCGATGTTAAAATTATAAATTACTTTTGATGATGGCTATAATTGTCAAATTAATTTAATCCCCATCTTTAAAAGAATGCCTTTGATTTTGAATATTGAATTATTCCTGTCTCGTCACAACTCGCTTTTTTTCTTCAAAGGCATGATCATATCACAAGGAAACAAAAAAAGTTCTTAGAGGTATTAATATTTGAGAAGGGATCAGTTCACAATGGGTTATTTTGATAATTTTGATAATGGATCTCTAAAAAATTATAAAAAAATCTTAAAAATAGAAAAAAGTTTATAGATATGTTTTCTACCTTCTAATTGATAGTCATTCAAATTTAATGTAATTTCATTATAATTTGCTAGTTCATCAAAGACCATCAAATTTTCATATAATTTTTAACGGTTTCAATTTAATGATCTTTGATGGACTATCAAATGATAATAAAATTGCATGAAATTTGAATAATCATCAATCTAAAGGCAGAAAAATATATCTATAAACTTTTTTTATTTTTAAAATTTTTTTCTATTTTTTTTAGAGATTCATTATCAAAGTCATCAAAATAACTCATTATCAACTGATCCCTTCTCTTAATATTTTACTTCATTATTTTTATTATTTTCTCATTCATCTATTTTTCTGTGGTAAAAAGAAATAAGAGTGGTGCGGTCAGCGGTAAGTATGATGAAGTTCAGGTTTCCGAAGCATAGGTAGATCTTAAAAGAAGAGGATGCTATGATAAGGTCAGCCTCCGTGCAAAATTACGCTCTGACACGCCACTTGAATGTATTTCTACCAATTGAATGAACTCTTTGGTCTCTTTTAGGTTGCAGTACTGCTAGGCACTTGTCAAGCTAAAATAGGTTCTCTTTTTTTTTTTTTTGAGAAAAGCAAAGCTGCAAAAGAAACTATTTTGTTCGTTTAGCCAACCCGCATCGTATTTAATAAGATAAATATGAATAAAATTTTATTTTTATTAGATCATTAAGTATAATTATGGATAAGAAATAAATTTCGTTAACTTATCGGTTATGAATATAGATAAGGTGTTTTCATTATCTGTTATCCATTAGGTAAATTATATAAATATATATAAATACACTTATTTTATATTTTTAATAAATATATAATTAAATTATATAAATATATATAGTAATTAGTATATATTTTTTATGACAATTAAAATGAAAAAAATTATATCATTTTTGTTATATCTAAAATATTAATTATTATTATACTTTATTATTATATTTATTTAATATTATTTATTTGTCTAAATCATATTTTTTTTTCATTGAATTATTTTTATTTTTATCCGTTATCTACCGTTACCCGTTCATTATCCGAAATTTTTAATGGGTAAAAGTAAGATA
This sequence comes from Schoenoplectus triqueter, assembly GCA_964058805.1. NCBI lineage: Eukaryota > Viridiplantae > Streptophyta > Magnoliopsida > Poales > Cyperaceae > Schoenoplectus > Schoenoplectus triqueter. The sequence goes on from CAXKVV010001436.1 coordinate 25,360, forward strand.
TAGATAAATTTTTTTTAATGAGTATGTGTAGGGTATGAATAATTTTTTTAATGGATATGAATATGAAAATACCATCCATACTCTACCTTACCCATTGACAGCCCTAGAAAAGCTATAATAGGTTCTCAATGTAAAAACAGCTTTACTAGGTAGTTGTTGAATTTATTATTGTTGATTGACTCAAGTCAAAAAGATAAAACTCTTAAATTGTTAATTTAGCTCAATTAATTAAAGTTGCCTGATTTTTGTAGGTTTTTGGATGTTGTGCGTTAAGGACCATTTTTCAGGAGTTCATAAATTTTACAGTTGCTCGGATTTAAATAGTAAATAATTTCTGAATCTAAACATCGTATGTAGTATTTTTTTTTATCGTAGTATTGTTCATGTGAGAGGTGCCGCCCATTGTAAAATTTACAGTCTTATAAAAATATATGCCCATTTTCAGAAGAGTCCGATTTTTTCCCGCTGTTTCTTTAAAGGACGTGAATCCCTCATATTTTTTGAAATAGACCGTTAAGAATCAGAACTACTTCCGTTATTTATCAATCAACGTGATATATTTTCGCTGATTAACTTCTATTTTCTAATTATGTCTGTTATAATAAATAGTTTCTTTAATTTGTAAATTTATAAAATAATAAATTAAAATTTTATAATTTTTTTTGTGAGATATTTTATAGGATCATTTAAAGGTTTATACATATCAAGATTGATGCAAAAAAAAGCTGGAAGAAATTTAGGATTATTAGGATATAAGATGTACATTTTGAAAAAATAAACTTAAATTTGTCAGTAAAACAATAAGGAAAAGTAGTTATGTGATATAAACCATTATAACAACACATGATGAATATATAAAAGAACAAAATCATAAAAACTTAAAAAATAATGGAGTTAATCATTGTATAATGTCTTAGAAGCATTATAATGGCTCTAGAGCCATTACAGTGGCTCAGAAGACGTTACGATAGCTCTAATGAAGGCTTGACTTTGAAGTCAAAATATGAAAGATGATTCAAGGAAAATATCAGACGACTTGTTGTGTAATGACTTATGACTCGTTATGAATCGTTAGAACGTCTCATCATTAAGAAGCTTTTTTAAATCAATTAAGGATATTTTTGGAAAAATAATGATAATATTTTCTTAAGCTATTATAACGACTCGAAAGCCATTAATAACGTCTAACGTCAAAATTATTCTAGCATTAACTGAGTAGTCTTATTTCCAACAGAGAGAAAACATTTTTCCTTGCAAAAACATTCAAAGAAAAATCAAGTACATCTAGCTAAGAATAGCTAAATCTTTATATTGAGTGATTCAATCTTGTGTTGCGTAACTGCGTTTTCAAGACTTGAATGCTGATAATTATTTTTTTTTTGACTAAGTCTCTTGATTACTTTTATTACAAAAGAGCTAAATATAAGTTGTATTGCTTTAGTGCGGTACACTATCTTGAAGTTTGTGTTTGTCCGTTCTAAAAACGTAAACTTATGTCGAACTCTATTACATTGCCGACCACTCTCTCTCTCTTAATCTCTTCTCTATCTCTCTTCTATCTCTCTTACTTTGACGACCACTCTCTCTTAATATCTGAACCATAATTTAGGAGTTATAGTATAATAGTAGAGTTATAGACTTTATATTCTTAGATTTTTTAGGATTTTAGGATTTAGAATTTACAAATAAATTTCAGAAATAGAGCTTTAGATAAACTTTTAGGATTTAGAATTTAAAATTAGGTTTTTAAAATAGGATTTTAGAATTGAGAAGTAGATTTTATAATAGAGGTTTATTGTACTATTATTATTATTGTTATTATTGCTACTATTATCAGCATATTATCATTATCATTATAATTATCATCTTTATTTATATATTATTATTATTATTATTTTATTTATTTATTTTCTTTTTCTTCCATCATATTCATTATTATCACTGATATTTGAGATCTTTGATCTTATGTTTTCCGATTGGGTTTCATTTCTAGCCTACCCTAATTTATTTGGGATTAAAGACTTTGTTGTTGTTGTATCTCTCTTACTTTTTTTGTTACTATCTTGCATTATGTGAATTGTTCTTATGATTGTCTTGAGATAGTATCTGAGCCATTGAAAAACGAAAATTACAAAGAAAATATAGCACTTGAATTGTTGCTTATTTATCTTCTCTGGACCTTAAATTTATCAATGTCAAAATAACGTAACTTAACCATCTAATGCGATAAGTTGAAAATTCAATTTTTTTTCCGATTCATTGCAGAATTTACTTTATTTTTATATTTTTGTTACAACTAGTTTTATATATATTTATGTAAAATTTAAAAATAAAAAACTATAAATATATTTTTTAAATTTATGAATTGATTATGTTTTAAATTTGATGCAATACGAGTATCATTTAATATTCCGTCAAATACCATTGAAATTAGATAACAATTTTATCTTTTTAATTTAATGGTTTTTGATAGAATATCAAATGATATTCAATTTCATGAAACTTGAAACACAATCAATCTATAATTTAAAATATATTTATAAAGTTTTTATTTATAATTTATTTTATGAATTTATATGAAATTACTTATCAAGATTGTTAAAAGAAATAGTTGTCAAAAAAATTCCAACCCTTTTAAAAAAAATCCGCATAACAACAGTCTATATACTTTATTTTATTCAAAATAAGTATCGTTATGATTTTGATCGTCTAAAAATATTCTTTTATTAAATTTCGGAAAATAATCAGTCCCGGAAAAATCACCTGTCCTAATAGAGTGGTTTAGACAATGTGACAAACAAAAGTGTCATTGTGTAACAATGAGGTGAATATGAGTCTAATGTGGATCCATATGGTTGGCGAGATCATAACAACAGAAATATATTTGCTGTCATAGTTGAAATTATGATTGTCATTTGAGACTGTGGGTCATATCCACTCAATAATAAATCTCTCAATTTTATTTGAATCGTTTAAATCCATCCGATGGCTGAAAACACATATTATATTTTTTTCTGCCATAAAAAGTATGGCATTGGATACAGATCCCATAACAACATGAATATCAAGACAAAAATATAAAACACATTTGGAGTTAAGATTGAGTATAGTTGAGAAATGTTGTTATGCTTCAAATTTTTTTTATAAAAAAAATAGGGAAGTGATATTATTTCAGTAAAAATATGCACTCATAGCTAGATCTGAGTTTCAAATTCAGTCTCAGTTTTTTTAATAAAATTTTAAAGTTTTGACTATTTTTTTTGAAACTTTTTCAAACATATGTTATATAGGATTCAAGCATATTATTATATATTAAATAATTAATTAAAAAATCTATGGTTCTTCTTAATAATTTTTAATATTGCTATATATAGATTGTATAATGGTTAATTAGTGTATTTATATTTTTTTCTTATAGAAAAGCAATGGTCAAGTCATCCAAGCAAGGATGGAGCGAATTATCGTTAATAAATTAAGCTAGAGGGTTGACTAATAAAAATTATAATTTATTAATATAATTTTTCAATTTTAAACATATGGTTGAAGAACATATAAATATAAGTACATTTGTCGATCAAAAATATAAATAAGTATTTGATAGATAATACAATTGTACCAATAAATATTTTTTTGTTTTTGAAAATATTCATAATTATAATGATGATTTTAAAAAAATTCCTGATCAAGGGACGCCTGTTTCTACTTCGTTCTACTCAATTTAATCCATAGTATCAAGATAAAATACCCATCTTTCTGTCTTATTTTTGATTTTGCTGAATTTTTGAAATAATATGGTATTTTTTGTATTATTCATGAAAATTATACATTTTATTTTGTTATTAAAATACTAATATTTTTATTATATTATTTATATAATAAAAATAAGAAAATAATTTTTAAAATATATTTATATCATATTGAAATAATAAATTACATACATAATAAAAATACTAGTATCCACAGTATGTATTCGTTTGTAATAATTTTTATTGTGTAACTGGGCCTTACGTGTTAATTTTCTGACTAATATATATGTGATATGGACTATGTTGAAGTGTTTGAAAAAGTTTCAAAAAAATTTAATCAAAACTTTAAAAATTTGTAAAAAAAAATTACGACTGAGTCTCAAATTTGGCCCCAGCTCGGATTTGACTATGAGTATATTTTTTCATTGAAATCATACCACTTCCCAATTTTTTTATTTTATTTACTAAAAAAATTGTTATCGCTTCCTCTTAAACAAACATAATAAGTTTAATTTAGAAGAAAATAACATGGAAATAACAATGCAAGACCGTAAAAGATCAAGGATAATCTTGAGATTGAGGAGGTGCGCGTGCTGCTAATTTAATCTTAAAAAGCCACCTTTTCGGGGTTTTAACTTTGATCCATGAACAGAAGTTAAGAAAAGCCCCTATGAAATATATTTGTTTCTGATTTTTGGGGTTTGGACAAGTAAACAGTAAGATCTACAACACTTTTGAGTGAAAAAGATCTAATAACAATTTGACATTCTTTGACCAGTTCAACGTGACCTCGATTTCTCTTCATACAAATTTGCAAGATGGTTTTTAACTTTTTTTTTTAGTAAAAGTTGTAAGATCCGTCAATAAATCAAGATCGGGCTTTTGTAAAAAAAAGAAAGAATATCATGCCTCAAGTGGATGGGGCATAGAACATTGTAGCGCAATTGAAATTTCATAATGCGGCATTTGTCATAATCTTTATTTTTGTTAGGGGCGTAAATGCAAAAATATCATCTTTTAGTACTTTTTTGTTCTTTCAGGTGTGTTTGGATGATGTAGAATAACACTGTTTTAGAAATAACAGTATTGTTCTCAAATTAGCAACTATTTAAATACAAAATTGAAATTAAAAATAGCAGCTGAACAATGCTAATTCGATAACTCATAAAAAATATTGATTTAATGAATTAGCATCCATTAGAGTAGTGAAAATAAAAAAATATTTTTTTCTTTTATATTAGTATAGAGTAGTATTAAATAAATATTATTATTAAATAAAATACTAAAAAATAATTAATTATTTTAACTATTTTCTTCGGTGTTCTCACATTTCTATCCAAAAAATATTTTACTAATCCGAAATAGTAAAAATTAACACTTTTTTTCATATTTTCCAAAATATTACTAATTTCACACTATTTTTAACTACTAACCCAAACAAACCCAAATAATAATATTCTTATACTAATCCTTTCACTATCCAAACACACGAGAAAAGAGAGTACCTTCCTCTCTTAATCCAATGAAGATTTTTCACGTAGAATTTACGTCTTTCTACCGGAAAAGAGAAGAATAGAAAATCCGTCGTTTGGTTTTATCTCGTATTTTGTTCTTCTCAAGACAACTATGGTGAAGGGGCTCTTTTAGCAATATTCCAGGAATAGCAGGCCTTTAAAGCAACTTTACCTCTTAATCTCACAATTGAGCAGACAAAGAAACAGTTCTCTTTTTTTGCTGAAAAAAACCTCTCTCTTTACCCGACACTCTCCGAGCCCCTAGACAGAAAAAGCGAATGAGATAGTAAATACCACTAATTAATGGTAATAAAAAGGAGAGAAAGGAAGAAGAAAAGCAGAGCACTCTTTTTTTTTTTCGAGGGTGAAAGCCCGTAGGCATAGCAGAGCACTCTCACA
>CAXKVV010001437.1:0-30080 GCA_964058805.1 Schoenoplectus triqueter
GAAACAAGCAAACACATCACTCTTATTTTTCATCAGATAAAGCCAAGTCACACGAGAAAATAAATAAATGAAAGAAACAAAGTATCTAAATCCATTCACAGCAGTTGTGGGACAAGACCCCCATACATCAGAATGCACTAAGTAAAAAACAAAAGAACTCCTACTCCCAGAACTATAATATGAACTCCTCGTGTGTTTCCCCAACTCACACGCATCACAAAACAATTTTTCCTTATTAGCCTTTTCAAACAAAGACGGATACAACCTACCCAAAACAGAAAAAAATGGGTGACCTAAGCGCCTATGATGGAGCAGCAGTAAGTCCTCCACACTCCTCCCAACTCTTCCTGTACCCTCCACAATGGATGAAAGAGCCAAGTCCATACTCTCCCTATCCAGGTACCACAAGCCACTATGTCATGTGCCAGTCCCAAGTCGCCTGCCGGTCTCCTTTTCCTGAAAGATCACCTTTGGAATATCAAACAAAACCACACATTTTAATTGTGATATAATGATACTTATGGACAAAAGATTCACAGGAAAGGAAGGAGCATGCAAAACATTAGACAAGGTCAAAGTGTTGGTATATTGCACGGTACCCTTACCAATTACCGGTTGAGCCGTACCATCGGCCGTCTGGATGCTTTCTGGGACTGCTAGGTGAGTATAGGAAGAAAACTCCCTAGCAGCACCAGTCACATGTCGAGACGCACCAGAGTCAACTATCCAATCTGGTGCTCTGATGGTAGATATGGATGCAAGAGCAAGTGTATCACCAATACCTGAGGCTGAGTGAGCAAAGGAAGCAATGTTACCCCTTGAGGAAGATGAGGTGGATGCATCATCGAGCACACACTTTCCTTCACCCGCTGCTTTCTGCTTCCTCTTCAATATCTCTAGAAACTCCTGATCCTCCTCAGTAAAGACCACAGTTTCCTCACTCTCCTCCTCTGCTACCGTCAGATGTGCCTAGTAGCCTCATCTTCCACCCCTTCGGCCACCTCTGCCTCAGCCACGACCTCCAGACTGACATCTTCCTCCTAAGTTTCTCTCCTTCGGTGGCTTAGTGCAAAATTGCTTCAGGTGTCCTACCTCACCGCAGTTGTAACACTCCCGAGTCTCGCCCCTGTACCCGGTATTACCTGACTTGGAGACTGCAAGTGCTGATTTCACCCCCGAAAGTCTTGCCGTACCAGACTGGAGCCCAATCCTGCTCTCCTCCTGTATCATGGCCGAGATCGTCTCCTCCAGTGAGGGAATCTTCGGCTGTGCTAATAACCCTGCGCACCTCAGCTCAAATGCCAGGCTCAATCCCCTCATGAAATGCATAGTCCTCCTCTGAGTATCACGTGCCCCTCTCTGGCACTCAGAATCCCTACAGCATGCGGCTGGCAAGAAATGATCATAATCTGCCCACAATCGCTCCAGATCTGTGGCATACTCCTGAATCGATCTATCTCCCTGCATTATAGCCTCAATCTCTCTCTCAATCTGGAATACTCTCAGATTGTTTCTCACTCCATCGTAAGTTCTTTTTAGCTTTTCCCAGACATCTTGGATTTGATCTATGCCATCCACTGTGGATGCGATAGTGGGAGTCAATGAACTCAGAAGCCACATGTATATCGTCATGTGAGTGGACTTCCACTCTACCCTCTCTGGAGATCCCTTAGCTGGTTCCTTTTTGTCCCCGGTCAAGTACCCCTCCAGAGTGTAATTCACCCGACGCGACCAGCTCAAGTACGAAGCTGATCCATCAAGCTTCCTGTCAAGCAGTGGAAGATCTATCCTCTGCACGGGTCTAGGTGTGCTCTCGCTCGCAGCCACACTAAATGCTCGCATCAGCATCTGGAGCTCAGTGGCGCTCAGTGGCGCTCAGCTTCGCCATCACCTCCTCCATTGGATTCTTACCTTCCTCTGCCATAACTCCAGCTTAAACTCACCTCCTATCTCCTTCTTGACTCAATCTTGATTTATGTCATTAAGATTCGAGCCGACTAGTCAGCAAACCCGATCAATCTCGCTTCTCGGGTATCGTGAGGTATCGGCCCCCCACGCCGGCCTCTTCAGCCAACTAGCACCGGTCGGATCTGATCAGATCAGAACAGATCTGGTCCTGGCGGCGGCGGTCTACAGTGTCGGCACTACAGTGCACGCGGCGGCTACAGTGTCAGCGTTACAGTGCGGCGGTAGCTGGAAGAGAGGGTTAACCTAGGGTTTTTGGCTCTGATACCATATTGAATAAAACTAAAAAGTGCAAAATATTTTTTGTGTATTGAATAATGGTCCTTTGGGCTTATATAAGCCTTATATATCTTCTTACAAATAACCCCATGACTTTTAACTTATTTATCTCTAGGTTTCTAGAAACTCCAAGAAACCCGTAAAACATACAATATCTCAACAAATTCTTATGTAAAAATCTTTGTCACGATAGATTAAGCAAATAACTGAAAAATGAGAATGAGTTGCATAGCTCATTCATAGTATTAGTCATGCATATCTGTTATTGAATTCAAGTTAATAAAATACTTCTGATAAAAGAAAGAAAATGGCAAGTTAGATGTTTCTTTTTGTATGATTGTGATCTTTTCCTCACAAAATGGTATTTTATTTAAACTTACAGGTTCCTAAAAGAAAACCAAATGCTGATGAAAAGCTGCCTACTAAGGAAGAAAACAAGCCACAAACGCCCACAAAGAAAACCAGTTCAAGATCAGCACCTGAAGATTCAGAGAAACTGAACAAGCAGAGAACTCTTGTGAAGAAAAAAAATGAAGCTCCTAGCAGTGTCTCTTTAAGCAATCTGGTGAAAGTTCCTGTTAATAATAGAAAAATGACAAAAAGTACTGCCGCATGGGGATCTATGCCGTCAACAATTGCTAAGCTTGGGAAGGTAATGTAATTACATTCTTGTAAAATTCTCAATCGGATAGGTCCTAGGAAGAATCTGAGGTATTATGAGTATAACCTTTTGGCAAAAATGGAGATATGGGGCTATTTGGAAAAATAAGATGTCATAAAATTACTTGTCTATCTCTGCTTCACGCTTATCTCTCCTGGAGAAAATATTATATTCCCTCTATACAAAATCTCAAATTAAGTTAAAGCTGGTTTGTCACTAGGCACAACACCTTTTAAATGTGGATAAATAAACATCTCATCACCTGTGCAGACTTGTACGCCTTTCTGAATTTTCTGAAGCCTTGGTTTGGAACTTTTCCTTGTTGATTTATTCTTGTGATTGTTCATCTGTAAAAGAAATTCTATGCTTTGTTTCCTGAGAGATTGGAGTTGTAGTGTATACCTGGGCTTGTTCAATGTTTATACCATCAGTACAAGTATGTTAGGTAAATTATTTTTTCTTCCTTGTGTAAAGCAGGAAGTAATGAGTTTTCGAGATGTAGCTGAGCAAGCAGCGATAGAAGCTCTGCAAGAAGCTTCTGCTGCTGAGACATTGCTGAGGTGCCTCAGGTGATGTGTCACTTTCTCGAACAGATATTTTATTGCATTATTATATCACATCAGTTGAACCTAACTTGCCCTACTTGTTTAATGGATATTAATTAGGATAATGTCCTGGAAGATCTGTTACTATGCAAGGATCTCTTATTAATCAAGTTCTACATGTTTTTGTGTGGCTTTTGATTTTGAGAAACTTACAATCACCCAAAACAGGAAATGCCCATGATTAATGATTAATTTACTCAAAACCTCAAAAATCAAGATGTCGTGAACAGTAAATATTATATATATTAAGTAATAAATTGTTATAGCAATGCATTTATCAGTGCAGCTTAAACGGGACAACATGTAGTTTTGATGAAATGATTATTAAGAAATACTTGAGGTTCAAAAAGAATGTATTAAGAAATCACCAACAGAAAGTTGCTCCCTGTCCTCATTGCATAATTGCAAAACTAACTTGTCTTTGATTTTTTAAAATAAAATTTACTTAACAGCACCTATGCTGAACTGCGCTCCTTGGCAAGGGAAGACTTACCTCAACCAACGGTAGAGCAATTTCTCTCCCTCCATGCTACCTTGACCCGTGCAAGTCTTATTGCTGATTCGCTCTCAAAATCCAACTCCACCCAAGAGGCCAGTTCTTCTGATTCCATTGTCGCACCTGATCCTATTCCAGAAGAACATCTTCATGTCACCTCAGACCATCGACACCTCACTGCCTCCTGGGTTAATGCTGCCCTCTCTACCGACATCACCCCTTTCACTCTCTATGGTCCTAGATCTGCTCTTCCGCCATCATCAGCTGCCACTCCTCCAGTAGTCATGGCAGTAGTGGCTGTTGATTCTCCTGCTGCCACAAAGTCATCTCCTTCCACTCCTTCCAAGTCTCGACCTGTAGCAAGACGGCAACGTTCACCACCGCCACCAGCAGTCTCAGTGGAGGTCAGAGAGTGGACACGTGACCAGGAAGGGATGGAGGATGCTGCTGAAATGGCAAGAGGGTTGAAGGAGGAGACCACAAGTTGGTTCTTGGGGTTTGTGGAGAGGTTTCTTGATGCTGATGTGGCGGACCCAGCGCCATGGGACAGGGATAAGGTGGCAGGGATGTTGTCACAGCTGAAGAGGGTGAATGATTGGCTCGATATTGTGGGGCAGAGAAGGGATGGAGGAGAGGATACAGCAGGTGTATCAGAGGGAGAGGTGGAGGAAACAGTGGAGACAGGCGGTGTGCCCAAGGAGATTGTTGAAAGGCTAAGGAAGAAGATATATGAATATTTGTTAACACATGTGGAGTCAGCTGCAGCTGCACTTAGTGGTGGTGCTAGCACCTCTGCCACGAGCAGCCCAACAGTGGCACTGCCAAGTAGGAGCGGTGGGGATAGGCCTAGCAGTCGAAGGAGCTGAGATTTAGCTTCTGCTTCTTTGAGAGACAATATTTGGACCATAGAAAGATCAATAGGAGCTACTTTTGTACAGAATTGGTTGATTTGGTATTTAAGTGTATAGCATTGTTGTCACGGCTCACGGTCTCAGTAGATCCACTTGTCACATGTTACATTATCTTCATAGGTTTGCAATTGCAAGACGGATGATAGCGAATTTATAAAAGAAAGAATAATGCTGTTTGATCGTTTGCTTTGCTTCTGCAATATTTAGTCTATTGTAGTCGATATAATTTTTGTTAATTACGAGTTTATGACCGTGTTTTCTCTGGCACGTTGTTATCCGCAGTGAAGCAGCCATGGTCCGTGGAGATAGCTTGCTGCCTTTTCATTTGTGGAATTTCACTTTTTGTATCTCTCATAGATGCGAGGTGGCACGCAAGCAAAAGATACTTTCGTGTGGTAGAACCTAGCATTAGCAGGCTAGAAAGCATACCGGAGTAAAAGAAAAATGTCTGGGACCGAGAGTAATGGGCTCACCACGCTGTAGGTACTTCCCTTTATTTTTTTTGTGCAAAATCGACTTCGATGAGTACCCACCAGCCAATTCAGAACGGTCAAGATTTATGTTGAGGCCCAATAACTTTTCTTCTTCCCGTTCTACCCACCCTCTCATGAGTCCAGTGCTTTCTTTTTTCTAGTTTTCTCATTGAGCCTTTAAATTACAAAAATACAATATAAGTTTTTTTTTAATTAAGATCAGTATTAACCCCCCCCCCTCCCCCCAACTCATGTTTAAAGATTCCCGACTCTTATATATGTACGTATTCAAGAAGTTTGTCCATTATTAAGCCAAATAACATAAGATGCGAATTCTTCCATTCCAGAAAACAACAGAATGACACATAATATTTGCCATCTCTCCATAAACAGCAACCCCTCCTTAGAGCAAAAAATATTCCTGTCGACACTAAAGCATTACGTATTTACGTTTAATGCTACATCAAAAGTATGCACAAATGAGCATTTTCTTTGATACAATATGCATTATGCAAATAGCAAGCAAAATCAATGGAGAAATGTCAATCTTCTTCAATTAAGCTGCCGTTTGTGTTTTCCTCTTGGGCTTGATGATTCTTTGAAAGCAGAGGGGCAAATTTCGTTTATTCCGCAAATTCCACACTTGGGAAAGCGAGCAGTACATATCATTTGCCCAAAGCCAACCTATACTTTTTGAAGATGTATAGAAACTCAGAGGCTTATCAAACATTTTAATAATACTTAAATAGTCAAGTAATGTATGTTGGCCTGGTGATGCTTATCCAGATATTGATTCTCTTTATTATTGTTATTCTCACTTGTTTGTTGGCTGTTCTATTTATTTTTCTGAAAATAATTGGCCAATTAGACCACCTGATTCATTGAAGAAACCAGTGTTCTTTTCTACAAAAAAGAACTATTAACTTCAGCTATTGCCGCTCAAAAGCAATTAGCCCAATCTGCTTGTCGTTTTTTTTTCTCTTGACACATCTTACCAAATTTCACATTCTCAGGTTAAAAAAGAAAGCTGAGAGAAATGTACCAGAAGGGGATTGATTGGCGACCATTCATCTTTTGGCAACCATGCCTCAAGTGCCACTCTTGTTTCTTCTGGGCTTGAAGTTTTCTACAAACAGATTTGCCAAGTCAGACTAAACTCTTATATCTCACAAAGTCAATCGCCAATAATTTTGGAATTGTGTGTTTCTCTCGTTGCCAACTTGAGTCCTTATTCCTTTTGATTTGTATTATTGTAATATTACAATATTATTGGGAGGGCGTTGGTGTCACGTTAATAATAATATTATTATTATCATATAATATAATATTAAAACAAGATCATGAAGTCTTGTTTAACATGTTAAATTTATCATTGAAAAAAATTAGAATCAAAATCATTTAAGAATAGGTTTCTATTTTCGTGTATTTGAATTGTACAAATATATAAATAGAAAACTGATGATTAAAATAAGAAGAATCAAAATTGAGCGACTAAAATTAATTAGGAAGACAGTGTGGCAACATCCCTTAAATTTGTTCTTACTTGATATATTTAATCAATATTAAAACACAAGTTTATTTTCAAAATCCTGACCAATGTTCTTAATAATAAATCTGCATTAGATTTGTGTTCATGTGTTCGAATGGGAATATAGCTAATGTATGCCATTTTTTTATTTCAAGAAGAAATTTAAATTCCTTACAATAAATCACCATAAATCCAGAAAATTATCAGTAAGTACTAATAAATACCTACCTAAAGGCATAATTTCTAAAAACATGAAATTTGGATTTCGTACTTCATTTTTGGGTCATGTAATATCACTATGGTTCAGTCTATCAATAGAAAAGACTAGATATACCTGTTTAGTCCCAGGCTTGAATACCCATCTGAGACGGTTAGAGATACGATGCACATGTGTATCAACACAAATTCCCTGGATATCATTCCATGCAATGCCCATAACCTAGTTGATTCAATTCATCAGGATGCAGCTATTCCAAGTTCAAAAAGACAGAGGGATATAAGTTGCTACAAATACCAGGTGGGCCATTTTGGGACCAACTCCCTTAAGAGAAAGGAGGTCTGATAAAGATCTAGGGATGTCTCCTCCATACTTCTGTAGACAAGTCTGAGCAGCCATTTTAATAAACGAAGCCTTTTTTGGATAAAACCCCACCTAATAGTGAGATTAGAAAGTAGAAACAGAAGATAGACATTGGTTAAAGGGTGTAGAAGAGATGAAACACATTTCTAAAAGATATGAAATTCTCTTTGAATATTATAGTGGAAGACCAGTGAATCTTGTACCGCATTTCATAAGTGGTGTGGGAACTCTGCTAATTTACAATTCTGATATTTCATTGTTACTTCTAGTGTGCATTTTAAAGCAAAACAGAAACAGTTGCATGAACCAGGACAAGACAGGGTAGAGGCTTTGATTCGATATTCAAGGTCAATTGAGGCATATTCAGGATCCACTGATTGTCTAGAGTTTTTTTTGCCATACTGCTCCATTAATAATCCATACAAATTCTACATTTTTGTGTGTTACATACTGGGCGAATCAAATCTCTGATAGTTGCTTCATCAGTTTTGACAATTGCTTCAGGATCCAGCAAACCATTCTCAGAAAGACGCTCTATAGCACCTATTTTTTTTTTCTCAGAAAGCAAATATAAGAAATTGATCAATAAAATACAAAAAGCACTACAACAAATGTAATAATAGAAATGAGACATCTCAAGGTGGGACTTGCCATGAGTAACTTCATCCTTGGTTTGGCTAGATAGCATTGACGAAATTAAAACAGCAAATCTCCTTTCCTGAAAAGTTAATTCTAGAACTTGTTTTGGAAAAATATATATTCAATTGAAGAAATGCTCGAATTAATAAAGAAACAATTTGGGAGAAAAGACAAAATCACCTTAGGAGGTAAAAGCTTGCCAGCTTTTTCACAGCCCTTGGTGTCAACTGGTGCATCTTCTGAGCATCTCATTTTCTTTATTCCTTTCAGAAGCATCTCCCAGTTCTCAGGAGCTTTCACTGCATCAACCATACTCACAGTGGTAGCATTAATTGCCTTTCCCAACTGAATGGATGTTGACTGCTCCTCACTACCTATTAGATTTAAAACAAAGGATCAGAATTTCAATGTAAAGACAGTAAACTTATATGGGTGTTGTAGAGAATCCTTTTTTTCATATTCACACAAAAAGCCCTAATTGTTTTCTTAGTGGAAGATTTTGTAAAGCGGCCCTGATTTCAATTAAGATAATGCTCTCATATAAAAAAATAGTAGTAGTAAAAGAAAGCCATATTGTAGTATATACTTACTTAAAGATTTCTTGACATAACTGAAGTCCTCTATATCAGGCAGCGGAACAAACTGCAATAAAACTACTGGCTTGTAAATCACATGTTGGATGTATATTAAACAATGAAGGAAATACTGTTTTGGACTAAAGAATGTCAGGCATTCAGCCAGTACATACATTGAAGTATTGAACCCTACTGAATGAACTGATTTACCAAATATGTAGTTAGGTTTTAATTGGCCACCAAGCACTGACGAACTTTGATCAATTGCAATTTAAACACTTAAAGTACTTATCCCTAGTTGGGCGACCAAGCTTCAATTTGATCGAAATAAGCCACCATTTCAGCTCATCCATGCAATTATGCAGGAGCATAAAAAGAAACCAGTAAAGACAATGTGTGCAAAAATGTTAAAACCAGTAACGGTGACCTGCTTTCTGATCAGAAAATTTAACACAGGGCATGCCACCCATTCACAGGAGAAATGCGGAGGTAAAATGATGCCAAAATTTACCTTCTGATTAGAATTCACGCTATTTGGAACTTCTTTGGATTTAGTTACTTGTCGAATTCTCTTTCTTCTTTTATTTTCCTCTCCGTGTTCGGTGGCTGCCAAACAGCTCAAAAGTTTTTTTTATTCATTATGTGAAGAAAGCAAGACAGTGTGATTTAAGACATTTAAAATTTCTAACAGCAATCGAGAGAACTTACATGGATTTAATTGCGATTCGGCGACCTCGGTAACGCCAGAACGAAATCGCGTAGACAATCGTGTTAAAGGCATACTCACGGTTAGGGTTTTCAGTGTGGAGGGGAGAGAAAGAGGCATCTCTTTTTGGAGGGAAGGGAGAGGAAAAGGTAAAGGGGGGTTTTATGATTATCTTTGGTATTGGGTTTATCGACTATTAATTAGTAATCAAGACATTTCAACTCTTTTCCCCCGTAATATTGCGCGCTTTGAGTTTTGACATGGCTCCGCTCGAACTCGATTCGGATTCCTGGTTGGAGTTTATGAAGAGTTGGGTTGACTTAGTTGGTTTGACTTGGTTTGAATAATAATAATATTTTTTATAAAATTTTAATTTAATGATTCATTTTTTATTATCTCTTATGATTTCATCATTTCAGCGGCTTAATAATTTTTCATACTCATTCGTGAGTCGGCTCATATATCCGACTCAAATTGTACTAACTTATGTATCATTTTATAGATATACCGAATTTATAATTTATAGATATACTAAATGTAAATATCAAACTGAGTCAACGTATATGCGTTGGTTTGTGAGTTAGTTTGTGAATTTGCTCGAATAGTAATGAACCAAATTTTAACTAGATTTTTTAGCTTAAAACATTTCACGAACTCGACTCGACTCAAATTTTTATAAACCGAATCTGAATTAAGTCCGACTCGCTCGAACTCGACTCATTTACAATCCTACTTCATTAATTTTTGTGATGACCGATAGGTGGACTGGTGCTCGCCACATTTAACAGTTTCATGCTAACAACGTGGAAGCCTACGGATCAAGACATCACAAGACTGATTTCTGACTATGACCTACGATTATCAGTTATGATTCAAAAGTATTCGTATTAACACATATATACAGGTCTGTATATATGATGAGTGTTAATCATGACCCACATTATTATTGATGGCATATTGAGGAATGGTGATTTACATTCGCGCTAATCAGAATTGTACTTGTACGCTAGATATGTGAATATTACACTACAGTGCTGCACAAATCAGACTTATTTAGTTGAGGAGGCGTCACGAGAATAAAATAAATGGTACAAATATATCAGTGATTTGTTTTAGTAATTACTAATTAACAATATTGTTTACTGGTAACTAAATCTAAGTTTATCTGCTCGCCCTACCTAAATCTCGGAATTAGTCTATTTTTCGGACATTTATAATTTCCAATAACGAAATGGATGGTTACTGCCTTTTTTTTTCAAAAAAAAAAAGAAAAAGAAAAAAGAACTTTGTAACATTTTCTTCTCACTTTTACTTGTAATTGAAAATATGTTGCCGAAAAGTTAGAAAAGAAAATTTCTAATCGTTCTATCACAAATCTTCGCGCGTGATCAGATGCCTATCTTTGACATCCAATAATAAAACCTATTTCTCCACCTTCCATTCATCATAATGATACCTCATCAGAAGGTGTGCATTTTGTTAATCAGAATATTCTCAATAACATAACATCCATCATTTCAACAATTCTCAATTTCTCAACAAATACCTTGAAAAAGTTCTTGCATTATCTTCATTTTAACTCTTTACAATGAAATTTAAAGGTCTGCTCGACCCTCTCGCTCTCTCATAGGAAGAATAAATATTATTTTCGTGTGGCAAAACAAATTTACTCGGGGAAAAACAAATTCACTCACAGTAAATTTATTTTTTTCCCACGATAACAATATTGTTCCCGTGGAAGAGAAAGATAGCTGAACATGCCCTGAGTTGAAAGTTTTCCTGTTTAGTCCAGTATCAATAGGGATTTACACTTGAAAATGTTTTGCTTTGTCTTCACTTGGATTTTTATCCAAGACTAATAGGGATTTACATTACTTATATCTAGGGTTGTCACAGGATATTCAAAATCTGAAAAATCTGATTTGAGTCCGTTTGAATAAATCTGCATGTGAATCTAAAATTATATGATAATTTATTGGATCCACATATTAATTCTAAAAAATTCATTTTACTTTTTAGATTCTCAATAAAATCTTATACGATCCAAATTGATATCCGCTAAATTTTTGTTAGAAACTATTTTTTAAGTTCTTAATAGCAAGACATATATGATATGATTTTTATAGCAAAATTTATAACCACAATTATGATAATTAGATTTGTCTTAATAATAATTAGAACACTTTGTTTTAAAAGATTATATCATACAAGTTAGTTGAATTATTATTTGATATTAAATTATACTTTTCAATTTAAATTATAATATTTTATTCATATTAAATATATATTTAGTTATTTTAAACTTTTGAATACAAAATCTGAATTACAATATGAATTTGATCCGATATCTTGTATTCGCTATATAAATAAATATAAATTCACATTTGAATCAAAATTTAATTAGATATAAATCCGCATACGAAACTTATATTTTTTTTATAAAAATATGTTTATATTTAGATCACGCTAAACACCACTAATTATATCCTGTCTTTAGATCTAAGATCCGCAATTCGTCTCCGTTGAGTTATTTGCAACGGAACAACACCAATATCATACCACATCCTGGTAAATAGTTTGATAGTTTAATTCAAAATTTATAAAACACAAAGCAACAAAATATCATATCGTAATTCTAAAAAATCACCAATAACATCCCATAATTCTAAAAACAAACATTCAGTTTCCCAATAGAAAAATCCTTCTCAGTATCAATTCAGATCATTATCCTGTTTAAGTCATGTTTCTTAGCCAATTGATTTTAATTTGATTGTGTCAATATCCTGCATTTGCAGTTTTGCACCCCTTTCCCCTTAGCATTCCTTGATTATCTCAAAAGAAGATAGAGAATCTAAAAATTACACTGATTTTGAGAATCCATTTTTGATCTAGTGACAAAGATAATGTTTTTTTTTTTTGTAGAAGTTCACAAGTTTCAAACTAAAATGAGAATCTTTTATGAATAATTAAAAAAATGAATAGTTTAGACTCTTATTTTACTAAAAAAAAAATACACTGATCTTATATTAATCTTTAAGAATGTATTATTTTTACTATTTTGATACCAATAATTAACTAAATTTTGATCCAAAAAAATAATTAACTAAATTAATTATTGCTAACCCTAGTGATTTAATTTGATGAACTTTCGATAAGTTCAAAAGATAAATATCATTAGTAAAAATTTAACAGCCGGTTAATTTTAATCGCAAGTGCTCATAAAATTGAGAGAGTTTTATAGTCTTGACATGTCAAAAGTTTTGAACTTCGGATGTTGGATGCATCAAAATTTTGGAACTTTGGATGTTTTTTTTTTTTTGAGAAACAGATGAGGGTAGCCCTCAAATTTTATTAAATGGGATCACAAATTGTGATCAGTAATGTACATAAATATAACAAACCGAAAATTAAAAGAACAACTGAATTAGTAACCATAAAAACAAAGAGTAGGAGGGAACAATCAACCATGGCGTTGAGTGTGCCAGAACAGACTGGCTGTGGACGTCCGTCCCAGAAATTCCAGAGCCGCCCCAGTTGCTTGCTACTGGGCACTCGTAGTTTGTTATGTATCTATAATACCGGTACCAGAAAAATCAGCCCCGCCCCAGTTGGTCGTTGAATATCTCTTCAGCCCTGTCCTGGAGTGCAGTAGGAACCCAATGTGTACCCAAGCTGAACCAGAACCAGTTGGTACCGGTTGATAGCAGCAAAATCCCATGCAATCCTGATTATCCGCAGGAGCATGGCATAACAACCCTGAACAAAGGTGGTGCTGTCTCCTCTGGTGTCATAACATGTAACATGTAACAAGGTGTTTCGTCTCTTGATGTGTTATTAATTGTGGTACAGTCTTCCGATTCATCCCTCGATGTTCCTCTCCTTCTCTAGTTAACTACCGAACTACAGAACCATTGTTTATGTTCTCGGAATATCTCTCTAGCCGTGTTTACAATATCTTGTGTTGCCCCTTGAAAGATTCTTCGACATCGCTCTCTCCATATCACGAAGATTGTAGTTAGTTCCATTTGTCTCCAGTACATGTTATGTCCTTCTATTAGAATGTCGATGTCATTTGTGACAGACAAATATGCTTGACATGGCTGTTTTGTTACTGGTATTGTCGCCATAACATATTGCCTTAGTTGAGTCGCGTATGAGCACTCCCTGAAGATGTGATTCCTTGTTTCCAGATTTTCCCGACATAGGTAACACATATTTGTTACTATCCATCCTCTGCGTATCATCTGATTGATTGTTAGGATCTTGTTTCTCGCCTGTAGCCAGCAAAACATCTGTACTCGCTGTGGTGCTTTAATTTCCCAAATTTTTAATAGTCTGCTATCAACGTGAGGTGTGTCATGAATGAATGCGTAGGCAGTTTTTACTGAGAATTTCCTTGATTCACACCTCAACCAGCTTATCTGATCCTTTTCGTGTTTGATTCGGGCGGAACTCAATTTGTTGATTAATTCTTGCAATTCTTGTTGAGCTGTCGGATCTAAGCTATCATTGACATAAATTCTCCAGTGGTCTTGCTGGTAACATTCAGCTACTGATATGTCAGTATACCTTACTTACTCAAAGAGTGCGGGTACTGAAGTTTTAGTGGCTGCTGCATCCAATTGTCATGCCAAAATTGCAGTAAGGTCCCTGCACCTAGTTGAAATTGCACTGATGATTGGAAAATCGGTAGCAGAGTTTTCAAGTCATACCAGAACTTTGTTGTATTTGCTATCTCCCAAGGTCTTATGTGGATTGCTGGGACTCGTGATGCCTCCTTCCACCATGCATTATCACTATCTATCCAATGCCACATCCATTTTAGAAGTAATGCTTGATTCATGCAAACAAGATCTTTCACTCCGAGGCCTCCTAGCTGCTTGCTTGTAGTTATGAGTGTCCAGTTTGCTAAACATACTGGACGCTTCTGCCCCTGAGCTTCTTTATTGCCTTGCCAAAGAAAACGTCTTCTTACTCGATCAATTTTAGTAATTACCCACTTTGGCAACAGGAATGCTGACATGTAATAGATTGGGCCGAATTAAGCAATGTTATTCTCCCTCCTGATGATAACATTTCTGTCTTCCACCCTGATAATCTTCTGCCTTCCACCCGGAACTTTGGATGTTAGAAGGGAAGGTTGGGAAGTAGAGTATTGAAATGGACCGGACGGTCCGACCCGTCCCGGATCGGACCGTGACCGTGGACCGGACCGTACCCTATCACGGTCCGGTCCAACGGTGGGTCGGTCCTCTCTTCACCCGAAAATGGACCGTGCCGACCCGTCCCGTGCCGACCCGTGGACCGGACCGGACCGTGGACCGTGCGGGACCGTGGACCGGACCGTCCCGGACCGGACCGTATAAAAATAAAAATAACAATTAGTGTTTTATGTGTAGTTTTAAATAAAATGAAAATAATAATTATTGGTGTAGTAAAAAAATGTTCTAGATAACATCAAAATATAATAACTATTATGTGTAGTTTTAAATAAAATGAAAATAACAATAATTATTGGTGTGGTAAAAAAAACATGTTCTAGATAACATCAAAATATAATAACTCACATCATTTTTAATTAAGCATGTTCATAAAAAAATTCATTGTATTTCCAAAATTATAATTTTCTGAAATTTTATTTTTTTACAATTTTTTTAATTTTTTAGTACTATTAGATTTTTAAACAATTAAAAATAATAATTCGAATTAGTTAAAAATTATTATTAAAAATATGATAAATTATTATTTTTTCTAATTTATAAAAAAAAAATTGGACCGGACCGGACCGTCCGGCCCCCGGGGGCCAACGGTGGGACGGGTTCGGGTTTTTCGAATTTGGACCGCCTTGGACCGAACCGTGCGGACCGTGGACCGTGCGGAACCGTGGACCGTCCGGGTTTGAACCGGACCGGCCCGGACCGGACCGTGTTCAATACTCTATTGGGAAGTATGCCAAGGAAAATAAGAATTACAATATTAAAAAAAAAATTGGTCGATTGAGTGTGACAAGATATTTTGTAAAAGAATTATTATTGGAGCTTTATGTTGGATTGAGTGTGGCAAGATATCGAACAAATTTTGATCGTTTTGGTTAGTTGAGTATTAATATTATTGCTACAGTGTGGAATCCAATATCCTGAGAATACAATTGTTTTGGTCAGTCAATTTCTACACGTTCTAAAGACGTTACTTTATAAATATTTAAAAAAACATTGTTATAACCATTTTTAAATAAACAGCCCAATAAAGATTCTATTTCCGAATAAACAAAAGTAGAATCATTGAATCAATAATAATAATATCCAAAGTACTACACAAAATATTAACAAAAATAAAACATTATTCCAGATTTTATGACCTCATTATCAGTACAAATTAACAGCACAGCTCATTCTGCAAAAGTTAATTTCATCCACTGATTCAACAAACACAAATACCCATAAGCTACACTCGAGAAGATAAATAGTGCAATAATAACCCTTCAAAAATCTTATATTTCATATCTGACCAAAAAACACCATAAACCACAGAAGAGCAGAACAAAAGTATAGCATAAATTAGTTCATATTTGAGTTTCTTACACAGTTGATGACATAAATTGTCTTTGACCGTTATAAAAGTATGCGTCTAGGTTGGCATCGAATTATCTTTCAAATAAATACATTTTTTGAAGACAAGAACAGTTCCATACATACCAAATTCATACTTCATCAAGAATACATATTTAGATGGGATGAAATGCTTGCCTAATAATGTACATGTTTAGGCTTCTTCTTTTTTTCCCTCACAAATCAGTTTGTTGTTGATTCATAGCAATATGGTACCAGCATGCTGATGAGTGCAAACATGATATTTTAAACTCTTTTATGTAAATTTAATTGATATTTCTATAATATTGGAAGTAACACAAACTTAGATAACAAACTGGAAAAGGTATTTTAAAAGTTCTCAAAATTGGTAGCACCCAAACCCAAAGTTTTAATCTTGTTCATAGAATTAACAATCATAGTTATAGAGTTAAATAAGAATTATTAACAAAGACTACTTCAAATCTTAGATGAAGTAAACTAAAATCTCAATTGTTCCTTCAACATCCAAAAATTTCAGAAGGGCAATTCAATCTTTTAGTCAAAATCTGAAGTAGCAAGTAAAATCTAAAAACGAATAGATACGTCTACCAAGAGTTTATCTGTCGAAAAGGGTACTAATCATAAACTATACTGACTTGTTGGATATGGTTTGGTTGTAAGAGCGGAGGAGGTGAAGGTGATAAGTACTGGAAACTAGAGGTGGCAAAATCCGATCCGATCCGACAAATTCGTCCGATCCGTCTGAATTCGAACCCGATCCGATCTGATTTTTTAAAAAAGTCAAACTGATCCGACCCGATCCGAACCCGACCTGACCCGACCCGACCCGAAATCAAATGACCTTCAATCCAATCGAAATCTATCAACGATCTGAAAAAACGCAACATGTAAATTGACCCGACCCGACCCGACCCTGATCCGATCCGGCCCGACCCGATTTCTTTCAGAAAGTCAAACTGACCCGACCCGCCCGACCCGAATCCGAACCCAAACCCGACCCGACCCGCCCGATTGCCACCTCTACTGGAAACGCCAGTAAGAGGAGGCGGAGAGAAAATGGGGTTAAGGAAGGAGATGAAAGTATCAACGATGGATAAATGAAATGATGAGAAGTAGAATGTTGGGTAGCAAGCCATAAGAGGTGAAGAAGACAAAAGGTTGGAAAAAAAAAGAGAGAGTCGGGGGACAAAAGCACCCGACAAGAAACATACGAAGGCAAAATTCAACGATAAAACAAAATGAAGAAACTAAAACAGTGGGAAAGATCGTTGCTTTCCTTTACTTTCTCGTTAATCAAACAGGCCCAAAATATACATTTGCCATGGAAAACTGGAAAGTAAATCAAAGTTCAATTAGATTAACAACCTTTTAATAATAGCACCATTTGCACAAAACAATGGTTTAAAACTTTTAATCCCCCAATGCATATAATATGTATCCTCTCAAAATGAATAATCAGGATTGAAATCTAGTAACTTCTTCCTCTCATTTCCTTTCTCAACACCCTTTTGCACACTCTCCGTGCTCTTTCCCTCTCTCACCTCCTCATCACTCTCTGCTCCCTCATCAGCCTCATTGAATGCCGGGTGCGTGAAAATACATTGCAAGAGTTGTGTCCCTCTCAACGCATTAGTAAGCGGCAAATGCCCTTCGGGTGTATCATCCTTCAGCTCCCAAACAAACTCATCAGGGAACGCTCTGTAATTGTATTGTTCCACCTCGGTGTCGAGCTTCTTCATCCAACCGATGCGTATGAAAAAGCGTGTGAAGTCTTGACGTGACTTTTCCCACAGCCGCTTCTGTACACTGTAACCGAATTTTCCTCTGCTGTACCTCCGCCACAATTGGTCGATTGCACGTAAATCGTCAGATGAGATAAATTGGACCTCTGTGAAGAAAACATAGCCACGCTTCTGTGTGGCTTCCCCAGCAAGGTATATGAGGAGGCGGCGCGTGACTTCATCTGCCTGGCGGTAATTTTCAAACGAGAGGTGGTGCTCTAGGAGTTCGAGAGACGGGGCTGTTGAGGTGGCAGCGCCAGTTGTGGATGTAGGTGTTGTGGTGAGAGAAGAAGAGGAAAGATTGGAGAAGAGCACATACTTAGTACTTGATTTGCCGGGTTTGAATTGGAAGGAGAGTTTCGGTTCGGGGTTGTAAGTGGCTGCGAAAGGATGATGGTGGTGGCGATGAAGAAAAGTCTGGCGGAGAGACTGTAGAGAGGTGGTGGCCATTGGCTTAGGATAAGGCGTGAATGAGGAAAGAGAGAGAAGCGGGGGAACTTAGAAGGAAAAAAATTGTACAGAGAAGGGATGAACTGATGATGTGGAGGGAGAGCGGGGCAAAAGGGGAGCTGTGATTGGTTGAATGTGGGTGAGGGGGGATACGGCCCCTATCGCCAGCGGAATCGCCAGCTTGAGCTGGCTCATGACGAAAATTAAATATCCAAATCTTAAATAATACCATAAAATAGTATTAAATATATAAAAGAGTCAAACTTTAATTTGTAAATTATTAATATTTAGCTTGTTTATTTTGGGCCTTCCAAATTGCTCGTAACACATGAAATTTACCATTCAAATCTTATAAAATTTGATCGTTTTAAGATATGATGAATTCTAATTGATTTATCAGTGTTAAACCATTTAATTGTCAAAAAATGTGTTAAATACGTTTTTTTCAAAAAAAAAATTATATCCGACAACAACAACAACAACAACAACAACAACAACTCCTTCGTAAAATACAACAACGACAAAATCTTTAATTTCGGCCAGCCGTACATTTCAAAAGTCCCTATAATGGTTTTGAATTTTTTTTTAGTGCTTTACATTGTGTGTGCGTGTGTGGGTGGATTTGGGCAGATTTTTTTAGCAAATAAAAAAAATATAGAAAAATAGCTAAAATTCGGGTCATTTTTGCGGTACCAGTCTGGCCCGAGTTTTGAACTCGGGTCCGAGTTCAAAACTCGAATCCGGTCGAGTTTGATTTTTTTTCTTTTCTGTTTGTTTAGTTATTTTTTAATAGGTTTTAATAGTTTATTTAGTTTTTTTATTATGTTTAAATATTTATTTGTTAATTTAACTCAGTTTTTAATATAACAATGATTTTTAATTTTTTAACCGTCGTTAAAGATAATTTTAATTTTTAAAAAAATTAGTTATAACGTTCTTTAAGAAATCAGATTGATATATTGAGTCAACAATCAATAGAGATAAATTAATTAGATAAGAACCTATGTTATTGTATATTATTCACTCATTCAATAACTAATATAAAAAAAATATAATTATGCATCCAATAATAAAAAATATTTACTCAATAATACATATATACATCACGCTCATGTAATAATATAAAAATTATACAATTTCTATGAAAAAAATCTAAATAAAGAAATAAAACAAGAGAATTTAAAACTTCAAATGAGTTTTTGAGCTTGAAAACTCGGGCCAGACTGGTAGACCCGAATTTTGGCTATTTTGCTATTTTTTCTTATTTACTAAAAAAAATCTCGGATTTGGGGATAGCAGTCTCGGAAATATAGTTTAATACAACAACCAAAAAGTGGTTTTCGGCCTAAGGTCATGAATTATATTTTCTCAAAAAAATAAGGTCATGAATTATATGGACAGATCACAGTAGATGGCAAGTTTGGCAACATATGGACCGACGGACCAATCCGAGGAATTGCCTAGTGCACAGAAAAATAGATTTCTTGGATGTAACTTGTAAATAGGGCCCATTATAAGTTATAACCGGATTTAGCATTACGGCATTACTAAATATCTTATACAGTCGAATTCTTATCACCTGCTGCGCTGCATCGTACAGTGCGGTTGATGGGCGGTTCGATTACGTGAATATTTGTGCCAACTCTAATCTCAAAGCTGTTCCCCATATATCTATGATCATAAATGGGCTGCAAATCCTGCTGCGCTGTAGGTGATAGGTATCCCAGAGTGGGCCCAAGAGTGCCTATACCGCATTCTAATTGCAAGATGCGCCTTTATCAGGATTGGGCTGTCATAGATTGAGTTATACTGCCTGTACTGGTAATTCAGATTAAATGGGCTATTTTTTATGTTAATAATTTTATTACATAATTTATTTATATAACTCTTTGTTATTTAAATTAATTAATTATTATTTAACAAATGACATTTCAATTTAATAATAAAAATACTATATAAAATAAGTGAACCCAAAAGCATGTTCCAATTAGAAACGCCGTGGGCCTTGGCCATCCATTACACTAAGCTGATGATACACTTCTGCTATTTATTTGCACAACAACATTACCAACCTTCAACCATGAAACTAATAGCAACTTTTTTCCTTTTTTTTTTCTTTTACTTTGTTCCCAGTGATATAGTAGCTACACGTAAGCACCAAAACCAGATAAGTGAAACAAGGGCAAATTATCTTATGCCTAAGATTACATTGCATGGATTCCAAAAATGGATATAAGAGAAAAATATAGCTTACAACAAGTCCTCCTGCCAGCAAGTTCTCTATACTAAAAAACAGAACAATATATTGGCCTAGAAGTTATGCTGCAAGAACAAATTCTCCTGTGGTGATGCCGGCCCGATTTCTTCTTCGAGGCATAGTAATGGGTCCCCAGCTATACCACCCCCGCTCCTCCCTTCAATATTTCTCCCCTCAAGTACTGTATCAGCCTCTGATGCTGATGATTTCCTCCTTTGAGAAGAAGTAACACTGGGGAATGTGATCCAAGAAGGAGCTCTGTACTCTATTCTCTGTTCATCCCCTTCTCCAACCAACTCATTCTCTGAACATGACAGATTAGTAGATGACCGTTGTGATGCCTTCTTGTGCATTCGACTACTGCCTAATACAACCTCAGTTGGTAAAATTGGTTGCTCATTGGAAGGGCTGCCCATTAGCAATGCAAGTGCTCTCTCGAGTGCGGTTGTTACCTTATCCATTGATGGCCGGTCTTTACCTCTCATTCTCACACACTTATATGCTACCATTGCTATTTTTTTGAGTGCTTCAAATTCATCAGGAAGGTTTAAAACAGGGTCAAGAATGGAAGGGATGTCACCAGATTTTATAAGTGGGACAGCCCATTGCACTATGTTCCCTTCTTCAAATTGCATGTCTATGGCCTTGCGGCCACTAAGTATCTCCAAGAGGAGCACTCCAAAGCTATAAACATCTGACTTTGTGGTCAAGTAATGGAGCCGGTAATACTCTGGGTCAAGGTAACCCAGAGTACCAGCTGGTAACTCAGATAAAGGTGTGTTGCTATCAGCAGGTCCAAGTAAAGAGAGGCCAAAATCTGACACACGTGCATTATGCTCTTCATCAATTAAAATGTTGGATGATTTTATATCCCTATGAATCACTGGTGGACATGCGTATCCATGCAAATACTCAATACCGCGTGCAGCTTGAACAGCAATTGTGACCCTTCTGATCCAATTTAGTTGCCTTTTCAAGTTTGGGTTCTTGCCATGCAAGTGTTGGTACAGTGAGCCATGAGCCATAAACTCATAAACCAGAAGTCTTTCCCCCTCTTCTTCACAATATCCCAATAGGTTAAGTAAATGTGCATGATTTAACCTAGACAAAAGGTCAAGCTCAGTGTGAAACTCTTTTGAGGTTTTTTTCATGTCTGAAGAAGCCTTTATTGCCCGTTTTACAGCAACTATAATTCCATTTTTCAATATTCCCTTAAATACACAAGAGAAGCTCCCTTTTCCAACTTGTGAGTCTTCACAAAATCCACCAGTTGCCTCATCCAACTCTTCATAAGTGAAAACTTGGGCCCTCCGGATCTTCAGTTCGTCCATATCGGGCTGGATCTTCAAGGAATCCTTGTTAAAAGAACAGGCCTGATTTTTCATGGCCCGCACCTCGACATCTGAGCACTTACACCCTCTTAGCTTGTGTCGCACATACATGCAGGCTACTGAAAAAATGGAAATTACCAATATGATGGCGAAGGATATCTCAGCTATGAATACTGGCATTTGAACTGAGAAGAAGCTCTTCTTCCTTGGTTTACTTTCATCTGCAGCTGAACAGTACAAGGGGCAATTATCTGATGTGCAGTTCAAACAATTAAGTTGACAGCCATGGTGATGGTATGATGTGGTATTGCAAGGCAGTGATCGAGAACTGCCATCCAAGCACCCAACACTACACGGTAGACAAATCCTAGAATCAGCTGGTTTACAAAAGCTGCTCCCTAAACTTGTGTGGATGTACTCATAATACCCAGACCCACATGGCGCACTGCTACATACTCCAGGTGATACGGCCATTGGAATCGACCATGGGCCACCTGTACCCCAGCAAAAAGGCCTAAAAGTGTCTGAAACCACACCACATGTGAAATAATCACCAGCCACTATTTCCAGAAACTTCTTGTCAGTAGGAGTCGGTACGGTATTTTTCAAGGAAAAACCCCAACAGGAGACTCTGTGATCTAAGCTCTTGATACCACATGCATGAAACCGCCCACCCACAATAGATACCATTGGGTCCATGGGTACCATTCTGACATCACCTTCTCCCAGCAGATCAGCTTGCTTCATTTCCAAACTGGTGCCCCAGCAAAAAACTTGCGCATTCTGTAAAATGCCACATACATGGTACCCACCGGCTGAAATTGATTGAAACCGCACATTGTGAGGTACCAAGGAAATGACCCCACTGCCAGTATCATCTCCCCAACAAAAGACAGTATGGTTGTGGGCAAACAAGCCACAATTGAACACTGACCCAGCAGAAATCGAGTCAACTGCACCACTCAAGACATGCGATGCTGTCATGTTGTAGCCCCAACATTCAATGACCGAATTGCCTCTGGAGGTTTCATTTGAGGGCATTAATCTGAGGGCACACAAGTGGCAATCTCCTGCACTGATTTGGGAATACCTTGCCCCTTCCTCCATCGGCTGTGGGACCCCCATTTTGACATACATATTGCTGCCCCAACAGTACGGTTGGTGCGAATCTAACAAAAGGCCACACACGAAACCATCGCCAGCTGTTAAACCTAGTAGAGGAAGTCGGACTGGGGCACCATACACTATTGATGCATCAGCACCATAGCAACCGACTAGGTGGGACCCATCTGAGACAAGGCCACAAAACACAGGCCCATTCTCTCCGTAGGAGACAGCAATTGATGACATGGACCCAAGGCTGAACACACCATGTCTAGACAGAAATGCCATGAGAAGCAGTAGCATAGCTTGCAGTGAAATGAGTTCAATATTAACAGTCATTGTTGTTTCCTTCGTAAGTGCACTGCAAGTTGTAAGAAAATTATTCTTTACTTCTATGTAATTGAGGAGTAAAGGATACTCCATTCTTTTCATAATTCTGCTATTTTACCTTCTATGGTAGCCGTCCCTTGCAAAGACAAACAATTATGACTTGCTTTTGGGATATTCTTGTTTGGTGATGTATATATTTGTTCTTTGTGTGCGTCTGTGTATGTATGGGGGGTTGTGCTGATCAAGGGCACTTGACAATATTGCGCACATTGTGCTTGAATTCATACCATGAAGTGAGATTTCCTAATTTAGGCCAAATATAGTTTTTATACACTCAAAACCTTGTTCTAAAAACCAAGGAATTTGATTTACTAATAATCCGATGAACCACATTGGTTACACAATTCCGAGTACCAATATTGTAAATTTTAAAATTCGGGGTTATATTCAAAATTAACTTTTTCAAGGGAGCATGGGGTAAAATTCCCTTTGTTCTTCAATAGTGGCGCATAAGCAAGTTTCATGCGACGCCATTGCTATTCAAAATTTGTTCTTCGGTACTCTTGAATTATACAAACTACCTTGACAAAGAACTTTTATATGATAAAACATAAATTCTTCTTTGGTTATTCAGATTTAGAAGATTGGAAGACTCACCAGTAGTGTGGGATTTATATTCGACAAGGTTTATAGGAGGGATCAAGCGAGGAGAAGAAATAACACAACCTACACCTGACGATTTGATAAATCACATTAGCACCCAAAATCTCACGAACAAAAAGATTACTTCTTTGACTAAACAAAAGGCAATAACGAAGGTAAAAAAGGCAAGTCTCTTTTTTACCTTTGTTGTTGATATCACATTATTAGAAGACATGATTCTTGCTTCTATGCACAAAGCAGAGTGTTTTCAACCCATTGCAGGACAGAAGGAGAACTAGCTCGCGACCAAGTTGGAAAATGTCCGGCAAAACGCTCTGATAGTTGCTTTTTTCCCCACTGGGAAGAGGAAGGTGGGTCTTAGCCTCGGGGTCTGAAAAAGCTACAGCTTACGGCATAGAGAAAGAGAGAGAGAGAGACTGTGAGAGAAGAGACTGAGAGACAGAGACAGAGAGGCAGAGAGGGAGGGAGAGCATTAAATGAGGGTTCATGGGTTGGAGGGAGTGTAGGTAGGAGTGTAAATGAGAAATAAATGCGATTGTATGCTTTCATGGCTGGATCTGTGCATCAGTCCATCAATTCGAATTCGGTGCTCCACTGCTCCTTCCTTTCTTTCGCTTTTTTTTCTGCTATTGTCCTTCTTACTCCTTTTATTTAGCTCGAAAGAGTCACTGCTAGTACTCTGAGATTAGCACGTGTGGGGCCAACCAAACCACTCGCCGCACGAAGGCCAATATTTCGGAAATCCAGAAAAGATCGGAAGATTATCGTGTTCTCGTGTTGTAGAGAATTAAACGGCCGTTTCTACGTGGACTTGGCTCCGCTCCGATTTGTGCGGATTTAGTTCGAAAGTTTATTTCTCCTTGATTGGGATCATTCCTTAGAATTGAACGATTCTGATTGAAGTTTTCACATAAATAGATAGAGACAAGTGACAACTACTAAATAGAATTGATTTGGACGGTCTGATTTTATAGTTAAGTCCAATTTATTTGGAGTTGTTCAATAAAATTGATAGGATGCCAGATCACTTCACATCTTTTTGAGATTGAACGGTCTATAAATCAACCATAACACTTTTTAATAAAAATTCACATCGTGAAAGGAAAAAAAAATGTTATCTATTCATTATCTTTAATGATTAGGCAACGGAAAAAAGTTGCGAAACTGTTACTCAAACATCGGTGATGTGAAAGTTAGAAGACAAATTATTGCATCTCCATCATTCAAAACGAAAAAGCAAAAAAAATAGTAATAATAATAATGCAACTTAACTTTAGACATTTTAGTCATATTATATCATTATTTTCTTTTTCTTTTCTTCATTTGCTTTCATGTATAAATACTAAAATATTATTTAATTCTTTTAGAATGATACAACTGTCTTGTATTTCTATATGAAAATTTTATGTAAGTAATTGTATTATTATTAATTAATACATACACGATATTAATTTTGTTGAAAAAAAATTCAGTTCATCGCATATAAAATTATGGTGAGAAATTGTTTTATTATAAGGTCTTTTATTTGATACACTTTTTTCAACGGAAAAGTTGAAAAAAGTACTCCAAGTTTAGATTATAGTACATGAGTGAATTATCCTTTTTTATTTTTCAGAACGACTAAACTGAAAATTATGATAATTGGTTTTTTTTTCGTTCTCCACGTGATAAGAAAAACTTTAATTAGACTACTGGAGTCTCTATGTAACATGAGTCTTTATGTAAAGAAATAAGACTCATCACTTCTTGCTGTTGGGCGCTAAAAAATAGAAAGAGATTGATGCCTATCCGAGTTCTCTATTTTCGAGGAATATTTTGAATAAAAGAATGATAAATCATAATTACTATATCAATTGAATTCTTTTAGTATGCATTATTTTAAAAATTGTTGTTTTTTTTTTGTTTTGTATTTAAAATGGATATTTGTCTGCAATAGTAGTAGTTAAATAATAGTTGCGTGCATTCAAATAGATTATAAACGAAATAAATGATTTATCAACTACGTTCTATGTTTTCCTTTTAATAAAGTCACGAAACTCTTGAAATTGTTTTTAAATTTTTACTCCGATCATCAAAATTAGCGAAGTGAATATATGTTCCATATAATTATTGAAATAGAAATGTGTAATTAGTAAAAAAACATATAAAAGACACAAACACCATCTTTCATGATGCAAATTTATCTTTCAATGCAACTTTACGCTGAATTCGCATCTTAAACAATTAAAATCAGGCAATGATACATTTTGACGCCTTGATTTGGTGTCATTTTGTAGTTGGTTAGGATAATTATTTTCTAAAATTTTTTTACGACTGTAGTGGATTCTGAATGGGATGTTGTTGTTTAAAATTTCTGTTATCTTATCTCTGTTATTTTCTCTCTCACAATGAGTCTCATTATAAATCAAAATTAATTGAAATCCAGTATCAGAGATAGAATAATAGAGATAATAGAAAATTTGGATAACAGCGAATTTCCACGTGATTTGAAGACGGATAACGTGGCAAAGAATTTCGCTCAATTGGTTACAAATCTTTTTGGATGTACTCGTTTAGTGGCAAATATGTTTTTGAGTTTTGCAAATATTATTTGAAATGTCCAGGACAAGTGGACAAAATTTGAAAGTATGGCAAAGATCAAAATTCCGTTCCCCTTGATGCTTCGTTATTCGTTATGTTGTGTAATTATTTATTCTAAAAAAAATATATTTACAGTATCAATATTGAAAAGAATGATGAAAGAAATTTTAATCCTCTGTCGCGCAACATCATACAAGATTTATCATGGTTCGAATTATAAAAAAATCTTAATAATTAATATGTTGCGCGACTGAGAATGAAGATTATTGTAAAAACGTACCATATATACAATGAGGATCATATCTGTGATTTACTAATAATATTGACAGATTCAATTCATTATTACTTGCGAGTTGCAATATTTAACGAAAAAAAAGAAGAAATTTGGTTTCCCTCGACAAGATAATATTTAATGAAAAAAGAAGAAATTTGATTTCCCTCGAAAAGATTTTATCTCGTTTCAACC
The DNA here is from genome assembly GCA_964058805.1 of Schoenoplectus triqueter. NCBI lineage: Eukaryota > Viridiplantae > Streptophyta > Magnoliopsida > Poales > Cyperaceae > Schoenoplectus > Schoenoplectus triqueter. The sequence goes on from CAXKVV010001437.1 coordinate 26,971, forward strand.
CATTCGACATTGGTGATGGTGTAGAATTTTGTATCCTCTAGATTACTCTACGTCCATGAAATAACCGTTTATACGTCCAGGTGTAGAATCTCGTTTCAACTGTTCGTGGTCACGACTCACGACAGTGATAATTTTAAGTTCACGGAATGATTTATAACGGACGCTTCACGAGTGAGAATTTAGCCCACTGGTCCTTGCTAACAAAATACAGAAACTGCAGGGGTCAAAGGCTTAAAGATTAATGCGACGCGCAGCCCAAAGGCTGGCCTTTTTGGTTTTCACTTGCAATCTCTTTGCTGCGCCGGTTCTTTCTTTTTGTTTTTGTTGAGAAAATTTCCGTTGGCTTTGATTAAACATGGTTCATTACTAATATACCACGGTTCTTGGTTGAAATCTTCTGACCTTTTTGTCTTGAAAGGAAACAAATCCACGCGGTTTCTACAGCCATGCTCCGAATCTTTCTAACTGACAGCTTCACCAAATTTAGTCCTCCCATAAAGTTCTCCGTGCTTAATGTATATATATTAACTAAATCTATATATAGGATCCATTTTGTTATGATATTTTTTTATCATATCCAATTTACCCTTTAATTAGACAGAATATATCTATTTTCAGTTGATCAAACGTATATAATTACGTCCATTGATCCTCTCTTTCTCTTCATTTGTTTCTCATTTATACTATTATTTTCATTTATGCATATAATTTACAAATTAGAATACTCAATATCTTTCTATTTATGTTATGATATCAAAATTTGATTTAAGGCTTAAGGTATGCGATTAGCCACTTTATACATATTTGGTAAGAAATTAATAATGATAATATATGCTATAATAATTTACTTTTCTTATCATAAACACTATGAATTATTAACTCATATTGTGCAAAAAATCTCATCCAAAATTAAATCCGATTTTTATTATAGGGTTTTTCTTGGTAAATTTATAATTTAATATTAAATCAATGTGATTTTTTTTGTAATGTTTTCATCTTTAAATAAAAGAGTCTGCTGCAACACGCGGGTATATTGCTAATTATTATTAGTGAGGCTATGGTGTTTTATAAAGTATACATTTTTTCATACTTTATATTAGTATCTCAAATTTAAAAGTTAAAATGGTTAATTTAAATCGTTGAATATGTTTTTCTTATTGAAATAATTTTAGAGATCAAATTTTATATAATTTTTAAAAATTTTGCTATTTTTTAGATTGTTATAAAATTTGTTGATCTAACGATTTCTGCATCATCCAAAACTAATGATTTTGTATCCATTTAAAAAATAATAAAAATTTTAAAAAATATATAAAATTTAATCTCGAAAGATATTTCAATAAGAATATCACGTTCAACGGTTTGGACCAGTCGTTTGGACTTTCAAATTCGAGATACAAATGCGAAGTACAAAATATTTTATTCTTCGTGAAGCGCCATAGCCTCTGTCTTATTATTATATCTTAATTTCGTCAGTTCAATCTGATAACAACCATTTCAATACATAGGAAAATAAATTGGCAATTTTATCATTATTTTCAGTATTTTTTAAATTAGTTTATATTTTTAGCTTATAGTATTCTCCTTAATCTATGTGGGAAGGTATAGAACTACCAAAGATCTTCAAGACTAACATAAAAAAAAAATCAAGAGGTGAATCCAATAAGAATGTACGAAGGTCAACTATTTTTTTAGGTAAGCAGTGAAGTGTCCGTTTTAATTTTTTTTAACAAAGTAAAGCATCCAGGGGCTTGAAACTCCATCCTTTAAAAAATAACACAAGTTTTTGACCACTAAAATTTGTAAATATTCCCATAGTTGGCTCAAAAATATTAATTGACGACTAGCCCAGTTCATCTATAAAAAATATTTTCTGAATATATAAGGACACGCTAAAATCACACGTATAAAACAACTTCACATAAGAACATACGGTCACTCCTTGCTGTTCGTGTCCAAAAAGAAAATAGAAAGAATTAAAAACGCAACAGAGCGAACAAAAAGAAAAAAAAATTATTTCCCAAAACGATACAAAAATGCTAAAGATTGGTGATGGATGCGTTAAAAAAAATTTTAAACTCATAAGTCTTATACATTTAATGTAAAAATGCTTCTCCAAATTACTTGCAAATAGGCTGCAATTGGTGATGGATGCGCTAATTCATCCCTCGCAAATGGATTTCCTAAAGAAAAGACATATAAATAAGGATTTTTATATGTACAAGAGCTAGTCACCATGGCTATAAAGGAGAGAGCAAGGATAGCGTTGTTCAAGGCTCACGAGATTTTTGACACTTTATCTTAGGATTTTTTGAAGAAAATTTTAGAGGTAAATAATTACCACAAAACTGGATAATGTGGATAATGCAAGCAGTGCTGCTGAAAAATTCATAAGTGGTTATAAACTCAGTGACAGGAAGAAAAATTAAACTAAAAAAGGAGTAAAGCAAGGTGACCCTCTATCACCATATTTATTCATTTTAGCAGTGGATTTCTTACCTGTGGATTGAAGTACTAGCACAACAATAAGTGATTCAGAGGTCATTCTCAGAGTGCAAGCAATGTCTGCTATATGCGGATGATACGTTGTTCATCATCAAACTGGAGGAACAACATATGATACTACTCAAAATGTTCATCGACATATATGGGAAATTTATCAGACTTAAGAGTCAATCTGCACAAATCAGAGATATTGATCATGACGCCTGAGCAATATGAGACCCAACAATTGATGCAAATAATGGAATGTAGAGCTTCAACATTCCCAATAAAATATTTGGACTTACCACTCTCAAACAAAAAATTGGCAAAAGAACATTACATGGATTTAATACGAAAGTTCAGAGCCAAGCTTCCAGGATGGAAGAAAACTTTGCTATCCCCAGGAGGAAGAATCGCTCTTCTTAATTCATCATTAACCTCAATGCTATTTTTTTACATGTCCACTTTCTTGCTACCTAAGTGGGTCATAAAGGAAATCGACAAAATCAGGAGGAATTTTCTGTGGCATGGACATAAAGATCAAGGCACAGATAAACATATGAACCCGGTGAATTGAGACATAGTCACAAAACCGAAAAACATAGGGGGTGGGTGTAATAGATCTC
>CAXKVV010001438.1:0-33993 GCA_964058805.1 Schoenoplectus triqueter
CAAGAATATTATATATGTCTCTAAACCAAAGTGCGTTTTCTCTATAACTCTCCTTTCTTGAACTTTCCATTTCCATTTTCATTTCAATATTTAAAGCGATAGTTATAAATTTATTACCGAGGAATATATATAGTCTCCATATAAATATATGAAATATATTTAGACCATTTGACAAACAGTTTAAAATATAAATGAGAAATTAAAAATATGCAATGAGGACTTTGTTTGTAGTTAATGGTTGCAATTTAAATTGCACATCTTCGAAAAAAGTAGAAAAATATACACCATTTTATTGAACAGCATTGGAAAATATGATTGAATTTAGTTGTATGTAGGAAGTAGGGGTGTCAATAGGTCGGGTGGGGGTGGGGTTGAGGTCGGGGTCGGATCGGATCATCATTATTTTATATTTTTCTTGATCTGACCTAATCGGATCCGTTGAAATTCAGGTAAATTTTTTTTGATTCATACCTGATCCGACCGGGTCACGGGTCAACCCGACCCGATCCATGTAAAATAATTAAGTATTTATTATTATTTTTATATAATTTTAACTAATTAAATATTAATTAATTTATAATTAACCTTAATTAATATATAATTTCAAAAAACACAATTAAACGGGTTGGGTCAGGACGACCCATACTTGATCCGACTCATGACGGGTCCAAAAATCTTGATTCATATCCGTTCCATTTATTTTTAGATCATTTCGGACCGAATCAGATCAGATTCGGATTGGATCGGGTTGACCCATTGAGTTAGGTCAAGTTTTGTCATCCACAGTAGGAAATGAGTAATTCGCGCCCAACGGGCGTTCATGATACTTTAATTAATAATCTAATACATGCAAAAAAGTTGGACTAGCATACCAAATACAAAATGGCTCAAAATATTATTTCTCATATTCAAAATGACGATTTAAGGTGCTAAAGAAATTATATGTATCAAAATCTTGTAGAATATCAATTATTACTATTTTTAAGATTATTAACACTTTTTTCAGATTTTTGAATGGCACTTATTGCATGCAAATGTTTTTTTTTCTTTTTTTGGTATTTTTTTATCATCTTTCAAAAATCTGAAAATTAATTAAAAAAATCTGAAAATAGTAAAAATCTATATTTTAAAAAGATTTTAATACATAAAATTTACAAAGATTTCAAAATGACGATTTTCCAAATATAAGATAGTATATTTTAGGCGGATTTGTGTTGTTGCTATTCCAAAATCTTTAAATTAGAGAAATACCACTGCAAATGTAACTCATAGATAAATGCCACTCAAAACTCATTTAATTTAGATATATACCTCAAACTCTATATAAACTTCTTTCAAATATAGTAAGTTTATTTACCAAAATTACCCTTTATTCTTGTTATTTTTTTAGACTCCCAGTGTCGATCCCGTTTGTGATATAACGACTAAAAATTTTTACCATATGATGAATAAAGATTGTATCTCCAAGAGCCCTTTATTCTTTTATCTATTGCTACTTTATCTTGTCTTCCATTAATCTAATTAGATGTCTAACACGTGGTATAAGAAATTTTTATCAATTCAAATTATATACATTTGCTGGTACAAGAAATTAAATAAAACAAGAGTAGATACCTCCTACTATATTTACCTCCAATCACAACTAAATAAGCATCAAAGGAAAATTACAATCGAAAATTACCCATAATAGTCCCGATGCAATCACAAACACAATCAGAGTTAGCAATCACTGAACTAATTGGTTGCAATTATTGTTAACAATCACACACATTAAATCTATTATTTATAAACTACTGTTAGCTTTTCCAGGAAAAGGACCTTGATTTTGGGCTGTTTATTTATTATTAAAAGTAATTAAATGATTGCTGGATTCACAACTAACCACCGCAATGAGCAGAAGAGATTCAGGAAATTAACGGATCAAGCTCACAATATATGAACCTGATCATGTAGTTTCACAAATAACTGAGAAGTATCAGATGCCACCAATGCTGTGCTAGACAAACACAAGACTCCAATGAAAGCTTGAAACAGGAATTAATTAATGATTTGTGATCCTCCCTGAAGAAGTTCAAATTAAGCAGCATGCAAGTGACATTCACAAGTGGAGATGACTTGCTTATTGGACAACATTATTGATCCTGTTATCGTTGTAACTGGGGTAGGTGCTTTTTTTTTTCTTTTTTTTGTCCTTTTTTTAAAAAGAAAAATCACTAATATAGTACGCATGTAAATATACTTTATTTGTAAAATCAATACATATATAATCGGGAGAGATCACTTCACAATGGGTTATTTTCATAATTTTAACAATGATATTCTAAATATATTCAAAAAAAATATAAAAAATATTTATAGATATATTCCTCAACTCCTATATCAATTATGTTTTAAATTTAATGTAATTAGTTATTATTTGATGGTTATCAACAAACATCAAAATTTTATATAATTTGTAATGATTATAATTTAATGCTCTTTGATAGACATCAAACTATAACCGCATTGTATGAATTTTGAAACACAATTGATATATGAGTTGAAATATATATAGTAATGCTATGGTGCTTCGCGAAGTAAAAAAAAATTTATGCTTCGCGTCCGTATCTCGAATTTAAAAATTCAAACGGCCGATCCAAACCGTTGAGCATCATCTTCATATTGAAATATCCTTGGAGGTCAAATTTTATATTTTTTTGAATTTTTTTGATATTTTTTAGATGGGTACAAAATCGCTTGTTTTGGATGGTGCAGAAATCTTTAGATTAACAAACTTTGTACCCATCTAAAAAATATCAAAAAAATATAAAATTTGATCTCCAAGGATATTTCAATATGAAGATGATGTTCAACGGTTTGGATCGGCCGTTTGAACTTTTAAATTCGAGATTCGGATGCGAAGCACAAAAGATTTTTTGCTTCGCGAAGCACCATAGAATTACTCTATATATATATATATATATATATATATATATATATATATATATATATATATATATATATATACGGATAGGCTATTTTGAAAACATTTGCATTTCGAGTCTAAGTGCATACGGCTCAAATTTTATCGTAACACGTTCGAAATTCAAAATTACCATTCTCATTAAATTCTTCATATCAAAATATTGAGGGATACAAAAATTTAGGGTATTTTGAGTTTTCTAAGTATTCGTTTTGGATTTTTGAAAATCAGCACTAAAATAACAATAAAATATCAAATTGTTGTTGCTGATTTTTAAAAATCCAAAACAAATATTTAGAAAACTCGAAATAACCCAAATTTTTGTATCCCCCAATATTTTGATATGAAAAATTTAATGAGAATGAGAATTTTAAATTTTGGACGTGTTACGATAAAATTTGAGCCGTATACACTTGAGCTCGAAATGCAAACGTTTTCACAATAGTTTAACTCTCTCTCTCTCTCTCTCTCTCTCTATATATATATATATATATATATTATACTCTATTTCTAAGATTTTTTTTAATTTTATTTGCAATGTTAAGGTTGTCAAAATAACCCATCTTCAAGTTATCCCTCCTAATACATAATTTATACCATATATAATCTCATTTTATTTTCTTACCAGAAATGATAATTAAATGTGCGCATTCTTAATATTTTTCTTAGATATGTTTGTAATTTTTCTATATTATTTGAGAGTAAATTTTGGTATAATTTACTCTATTAAAAATTAAAATTTAAATAGTATTTGTTTACTTAATTAATTTTATCAAAGTATTTCGCTTATTCAAACAATAATATTTGATTGAATTAACTTTCCATATATGAGGTACGAACGCTCAAAATTAAGGAATAAACAACTGGAATATTAAATATAGATTTGTAAACAAAAGATGATGTATAATGCAAGAAGAATATTTTGATACTTCGATTTTTTTTTTGTTTTCCAAAAGGGTCCACTCTTTATAGATTTATTAATCTATTTATGCTGGGTTTCGTTTGAACTGGTCGGCTCTGCCGAACATTTATTTATTTATTTATTATTAATATTTGTTATTTATGAGATCCAAATGTGATATATACGGCCATTACTTTGATGGGCATAGAGAAACGAACTTCCAATCCAATCCAATCAGAAGCGTATATATATGAATTTTGGTTACTTGGCAACATATATATATACCTTCATTCAAGAGAGAATATTTAAGGTATAGGAGGTGAACCGTTGCGTGCTAGGTTCTAGAGACGACAGCTGACAGATGTCAAGTTTGCACCATCTCCTAGCCCGCCAGCACACAAAAACCGACTCCAAAGGATGATGGAAACAAACAAGGCACTTGCCACCTTTAGAAACCCCCAAACCCCCAAAGCGAAGTGTGTGCAAAGTGCAATGTGCTCCCCCACAGGGGGGAGGGGAACACACGTGAAGCTCCTCAAATCAGGGCTACTTAGATTTGATTTTCGAAAAAAATAATATAAAATGGTATTTTTTTAATAAAATAAATAAAATAAAAATTATATCACTCTTTAAATTTAATTAAAAAAATAAATTTATCATATTTAAATATTTAAAAAATTATGTTCAAACTTACGAAACAGATTAGTCACTGCCTCACATCGATCTTGTGCATCAAAATTAGTGTGCATGTCGCAGTCGGACAAATTTAGGATGCTACTTAATTGGAATATCATGCAATTTGTGAATATATATAATGATGTTACTTCCATGGCGATTTATCTTATGTCATGAAAATATATTTTGAATACGATCTTAAAGATATTATTTGGTATCATCAATCTTAAATCTTAAAATAATATAAAAAAGCGCATGCAATATATAATAAGATGACAGAAATGATGAAGAAGTATAAATTAGATATTAGTAAGATCATATATATAGCGAGAGGCCTCGCACATCCTTTTATTTTGTGTTCGAATATAGTGATATACGATGAATTTTATTTCATGATTTATAACAAAATTAATATCTAGAAATAAACAGACGCCGGAATTAGCATGGATATTTATTTAAAAAATAAAAATGAAATATTCACTTTTAAGCTCCACAGGGTTGTTCTTCCACTAAGTCTTCTTCTTTAGGATTATATCTCCTGCAGGATTGTTGTTGTATTCTATCTTATCTTATCTCACTTGTAATAACTCTTTTTACTTTCATTAATAAAATTAACATAGTAGACCCTTCTGCTACTTCAAAAAAAAAAATATATATATTCACACTTAATTTTATTATATGTTGCATCATACAATATTATCACGAGAATCTATCTATATATGTTTACATATAATTAAACAAATTTGTCCTCTCTTATTGAGTAGAGATATATGACGTACATGAAATTACATGAGTGATCTTCATAGAAAAAAACATGAATAATCTGTTCAAAGAAGAATAAGTGTATATATAAATATATAGCCGAATAGATGAATATTTGTAAAATTAATTAACCTATTTAGTAGACTAATACCAATGTACTGGAGGTCTTTTATATGATTATATCAATATGCATGTTATATATATTTAAATAAACTGAGGTATAATTTCTGAGAGTATTGTTATGTACCTTACTAATTTGTGCCTCCTTCATATACTTCTTTCGAACTCTAAGATATAGATTTTCGGGAAAATTAACATGGAAACTAATTTTCAATCATAATAAAAGTAGTACGCAAAGGGTCATTTTTTATAGATACTTTATGCATCATGATACAATTTTAGTAATTCAAATTCATATATAAATGACAAATTAAGATTGAAAAACTATTTGGTGTCAAATTTTGTGGTATATGCCTAATAAAGCACCAACGATTTTTTTTTTGACATGCAAGTTGGAAATAGTTTGGAAAGCAATTAGCTCTCATGCATATTGTTAATTTCTTTTAATTTTATTCATTTTCAACATAAAAATAATATATTTAACTATATCAATAACTGAAAGTACGTAATTATACCTCTTCATCAAGCAGTATATATAGATTTTTTGTGTTTTAAAGGAGATAGAAATAGAAGTGCATACCTGAATATTTTACATGCATCGACCAAATGCTAGAACTAATTGCATGCCAAATCATGCCACCTGGAAGTTTGGACTTTGGAGGAAAAAATACAGAAAAATCATTGCAAATGCCAATCAACCATAATATGGGCTAAAGGTAATGAAATCAAGAACTAAGAACAATTAGGTTCACAATATAACCAAATTTAGGGGCAATAGATATAGAACAATTTAGTTAACCAAGCAAATAACAACAAAAGAAGAACAGCATATAAAAAACCCTAAAAGTAACGTTGGATATAATTTACCCCTTGATTTGCACATAGAGCTCCAGAACAAACGGTAAAGCGCCACTATTATTTCCAAGTTAGGCAACTCATAACCTAACTAATTTTGTTAGTTAACCTCGATTTCAATCAACCAAGCTAATCCTTTTGTGCGCCCTCCTCTTCGTCTTCCTCCGGGGGTGGTGGACGGTTCAAATCTACAATTCGCAAATCTTGCCCCAATCTGTCTCTACTGTTACCGCCACCTCCATTATTTCCTATCCCTGCATTGTTGTTGTTATTGTTGTTGTTAATGTTATTATTATTGTTGTTGTTGTGGTTGTTGATACTTGCACCATGAAAAAGACGTGCTAATCCCTCGCGGGCCATCATGTAACACCCCTTCTTGCTCTTGTGGCTAGCACGGTGTCCACCTAGCGCTTGCTTTGTCCGGAAATTGGCACCACAGTCCCGGCACTGAAACGGCCAGTCGATGCCTTCGCCACCAGGCCCTGCAGATGCACTTGCACCAGCCATCTTGGTTCCTCTGACACGTGGATCCCATTGCTCAGGAGGAACCATTCCACGCCAAGCCCGATCAGGGTGGCAGCGCATGTGCCCATGTAAGGCCTTGGAGGATTTGAATGATCTCTGACAAACAGGACATGGTCCAAATGGACCGGGATCAGCTGGATAATGGCGCTTCGGCTTCTTTGCTTGTGCACTTTGATCAGCTTCTGGTTCTTCTTTGTATGGGTTCTGGTCTCCTGGTACATCAGCTTCATGTGCTGATTTGAGCCGAAATGGGTTTCTGTGTGGGTCTTCGCCCCCGCCTCCAGCCCCGGCAGATGTCGCCGAGTGGTAGTATAAAGGAAGCATGTCTGGATGAGGGGCGCTCATAATTGCTCTTTCGTAGCTTTTTGAAGCTTGTTTTTAGAAGGTATTAATGGATGGAAGGTGAAAGTGAGAGAAGAGGTGGTGCTGGTAAAGAGAATTTGGTCCTTTATGTGAGGGGGCGCTTGGAACCCAGTGAAAACGCTACGTCGACTCCTTTAGGTCTGAAATAGGAAATTTCAGATTTAGTGTCCTAATATCTGTATAATAATCACGTAATGGGTTATTACTAAAGTCACATTTCATGCTTGATACACAGAGCGCTATATGGTAAAGAGCAGAGACATCTTGGCTCAGGAAGAATTGTTCCTTGGAGCTGAGTTCTCTCCAGTTTTATAGAAATGGATATATCCATTACTGATATATATATGTGATGCCACGTTTATTTTTTGTTGAAAACAATGATTCAGATCGATGAGATTAGTTGAGCATCTAGATGTCTTGGCTGTTGGCTTTTGTGTAAAAAGACAGTAAAAAGTTGTAACTTAAGAAGCAGAGTCTCTTGTTTTAAAAGACTGGAGATGATAAAATTTTAGTATAGATACACTGCCACAAAAAACTTCTGTTTAAGTTGAAAACGTGGTGCGCTTAAAACATCGATTTAATACTTACTCTGCATTGTGTAGTGGAGCTCTTGATGTGTGTGCGCAATTCTCAGTGGAAACAATTTATATACAATCTTGCACCAGGTACATATAAGTTTATGTCATTTAGATAGTGGATGATATATAAAAACAAATTAAATGAGATTATGAGTTCTCCAGTATATAAAAGCTACACAATATTGATCTTGAATGCTTTACTGTCAATCTGTCATTGCTTAATGAAAATAGTCACTAAATTAAATCGGAAAGCTGGTCAATAAAGTTGGACTGGAGGCGTCCGGACATTTCAAAATTTTAGAGGAACAGAATTTCAATTAATTGTATTTTGGAGAGCGATATACTACAACACTTGAACTTTGCACCACAAGTGTGAAACTGCCTTTTTAAATTTCAAAGCCCCTAGCATTTTAACTAAATGACCCCGGTTTGATAATTTAAAAAAGCTCCTTTTTGAGTATATCTTCATTTTAAAACGGTAATTGCATTAGTTAGTATGTAATGATGTACCATTAAAAGAAAATTATATACTTAATTTATGGCAGGATGTTATGTGTCGTTGACGAGAAAAATAATTCGATATGCTCGAAAAATCACAATATCGATACAGTATATAAATGCAATATATTGCGAATAAATCAATTTTAAAAGAATGAAATAATAAATTAAATGATATGCTCTTTAAAAATATTTAGAGAACAATAAATAAATAATTGAGTTGGATTGTTTGGCTTCCTCGATTCCTAAAGAGGAATTAATAAGATATTTTGTTCATATTGGAAGCATTAATTGCTTTCACTTAATGAAAAATATTACAACTTTTTTCACATATATGTTCTAATAAAAATATATAATTTAAAGTCTTATAGATGTTATATTGTCCACTGAAGATGCATGTTGTATTTAAAATAAAAAAATATTGTTTTTTTTTCTAGCCATGACTGATTGAACTTCATTTATATATTCTTATTCTAGACGTTTTTTTTTGGCTTGTTTAATTTGTACAAGTATTGTGTCACTATTACTGCCCATTGAACATTCTTCCTTTTTAGAGATGAGCCTTCTTTTATGGGACTTGACAGTTGAAATCCACCTCTAACCCTTTTTACTTGTACTCAGGGGTGAAGTCAAATTTTGATTTAGGGGGTCAAAAATTATTATTATTTTCAGGAGGATCAAAATTAAAAAAAAAATCAATATAATTTTTTTTTTGTAAATATAGATAATTATAAAAAAAATTTTAATTTTTTTTTCTGGCGGGGATCAGCCGTCCCCCTGCCACTATACTGGCTCCACCCCTTGTACCTGGGAGAGAATGTAATCCCTCTTGGGTTAGAAGTGTAACTAAACAATACGTGTGACCGCACGTATGGTAATTTCATTTGTAGTTTTCGACAAAATAGGTTCTGAATAAAAAAAAATCATAACTTTCTTTCAACTATATTTAAGAGTTTGTTGGCGATACACGTAATAAGAAGTCTATAACCAGGGTCTTTTAATTTCACAGTTTATTTTCACAAGAACATAATATTAGATTGTATTGAGCTCTCAACTTATCCTGTTTTAAGAATTGGGGGCATATTGAGATGCTTCTATCTATAATGACTATACTTAGAATTATATCATATTATGTTCGATAACAAATATATAAAACAATACAATTACTATCAAATTAAAAATTCTCATTTATTACGCTAACCTAATACCTAATATAAAAATTAAGGTAAAGAGAGCGATTAAACAATTATTGAAATAGGGAGAGTAATTTTTCACAATTGCAGGGTTGGGAATATTTTTTACAGCCTCATCCGTGAAAATTCTGAGTCGATGACATGATAATTTTATTTTTTTAGATAAAGATGAGAATTTAAATTATTTAAATTTTAAATGTCTATAAAGGACTCTTACCCGTCATCCGGATTTAATTGATAACGCAATTGCAAAGTTAAAAGACATTTAATTTAAGTAGCATTCTTACAATTGTTAAATTAACAAGAAACTTTTCACTCTTAACAATTTGAAGTTGCAAGTATAACATTTAAATAAGAAGTTATATTACGAGTTGGACTGAATTGTCTTGTACATAGAGTGGTGTTATTTACGAGGATGGAAGGTCAGATATTTGGATCAGGCTTTTCCATTTTAAAGTTATCCCAATACACAAAACAAAGAGAATAAATTGTTAAAGGGGAGAAGTGGATGCCCGTTCAAAAGGCCCAACTACACAAGAAACTTACATGTTATCTAGAAATTTCGTCAGCAAAATTAATTCTTAGTGTATAAAAAAATTAAAATTTCAAACTTGTCAAATACATCTAGTCATCACCCTTCTTTATATGTTTAATTTTTTTATCGGCTTTAATTTAATAATTCATATATAATTTTTCTCTTTTCTCATTTAAAATAGATGAGTGATATATATACTTGAGGTGAGATTTAATTTTTAGTATGATTCAATTTTTTAGTATTATTATTTAAAAATTATTATGTTTAATAATAATATTATATATATATATATATATATTTAATATTTAAAAAATTATATTTAAATTTTTTAATGTATTTTTTTTAATATTTATTATTTATTTAAAAATTATTTTATCATGATGAAATCTGAATTGTAACTCTATTTAACAAAATATTTAATATGGAAATGAAAAAACAGATGACTGTCAAATGGCAGATGTTCAACCAATTTTTGGCGAGAGCTGTATTAAAATTATCGTTTTAAATTTCAAATCCTTAGATAATTTTGTAATTGCTTTTGTTTTAGCATTGCTTAATTTCCCAAGCTATTTTGAGGGAGGAATTTAAATTCAAATCATATGCTTTTATTTAAAGTTAAAAATTAAAAGCCCAAAAAAGAGTGTCAGGAACAAGTTCATTCTTTGTTTTTTTTTTGTTCTTTCGACACAGGTAACTCCATTTTCATTTATTTTGTTTGCAAATTCTATTTCCGAATCTTCAAAGGAAAAAAAAACTATTTTCTGATTATTTTAGACCTGTCCCTTTCGAATAGAACTAAACTGACAATTGACAAACAAAAAAAATGGGACCCCACCAGGCCACCAACCATTAAAAAAAAAAAACCGCGTCAAGCACTTCCCTATTCCTCGTAATATTAAACAGAGTTCGAATCTGTGATCCGCTAAGTATTGTTCGTTTCTCTTCGTGCTTATCCACTCAAAGAGAGAGAGAGAGAGAGGGAAGCGAGAGAGAGAGAGAGGAAGCAGCGATGGATCCCTACACGGTATGATATTCCGATTTTCTTACCTTTTTTTTTCCTTTGATCAATTGATCTAGGGTTTAGCTCTGGATCAGGGTAGTTAGATCTCTTAATCACAAAAAAAAACTACGACCTTGTTGATTATTTTGGATTTAGTGATTGATTTGTGCTTTATTCGTTTGCTTCATGTTTGATGGGGGTCAGTATCGTCCATCTAGTGCCCACAGCTCCGCTTTCTGGACCACCAATTCTGGTGCGCCTGTTTGGAACAACAATTCGTCCCTTACCGTTGGATCTCGAGGTAAAATAGGAAATTACTTAATTCTCAGCTATTACATTTTTCTTTAGTATTGTTGAGCCATTTTTTTTTAAAGAATAGTGTTTTCTCTAAGTAATATATATATATATATATATATAGAGTAATGCTATGGTGCTTCGCGAAGTAAAAAAAAATTTGTGCTTCGCGTCCGTATCTTGAATTTAAAAGTTCAAACGGCCGATCCAAACCGTTGAGCATCATCTTCATATTGAAATATCCTTGTTTATCAAATTTTATATTTTTTTGAATTTTTTTGATATTTTTTAGATGGGTACAAAGTTGCTTGTTTTGGATGGTGCAGAAATCTTTAGATTAACAAACTTTGTACCCATCTAAAAAATATCAAAAAAATTCAAAAAAATATAAAATTTGATCTCCAAGGATATTTCAATATGAAGATGATGTTCAACGGTTTGGATCGGCCGTTTGAACTTTTAAATTCGAGATACGGACGCGAAGCACAAAAGATTTTTTGCTTCGCGAAGCACCATAGCATTACTCTATATATATATATATAATTCATTTAATTTTCTTTCTAGCCTACCCCAATTTATTTGGGATTAAAGGCTTTGTTGTTGTTGTTCTTTCTCCAGAGGGCCACCAAGTCCCATAAACAAAGGTGTAGATATTTTACTATGGAAAACATAAAAAGTCGTGAACAATCAGATAAGTCGTGAACATAAATAGTTCTCAAATTGAGCTCAGTTAAATGGCGAAAATTATTTCCAATGAATATCTAACCTTGAGGTTGTTGCCCTTTGGAAAAGTCATGAACAATCAGATAAGTCTTGAATGTTATAATCATGAGTTCAAAAATATTTTGAGGTATTTTTTTCATCTGCAATCTGTTATATGATAAAAATTATGAGACTTGCACAATGTTTTTATTTGATTTCTAGTAATTACCGTATGGAACAACACATTGATTCTTATTAGCTTAGCTATAACATCTAAGAAAAACACAATAAATTATAATAATGCAAATAGATGAATTTATCATTAAGCAATGTGAATAATGAAACATTTTTGCCTATTCAGGACCAATACTGCTTGAAGACTACCACTTGTTGGAGAAGTTGGCACAGTTTGACAGAGAGCGCATACCAGAGAGAGTGGTACATGCAAGAGGGGCAAGCGCAAAGGGCTTCTTTGAAGTCACTCATGATATCTCCCACCTGACCTGTGCCGACTTCTTGCGTGCCCCTGGCGTACAGACCCCTCTCATCGTGCGGTTTTCCACCGTCATCCATGAGAGGGGCAGTCCTGAGACCCTGCGGGACCCCCGTGGCTTTGCAGTCAAGTTTTATACAAGAGAGGTATCATGGTTTGTGCTTGCGTGGTTGTTTGTTTGTGGGGGTGGTAAAATATCTGGTTATGACCATGCTTAAATAGTCCTTGATCCAATTGGTTTAACAGAGTCATTTGTGGGTCAATTCCTATTTTGAATTATTGTCAGAATTAGTTCTTTTTATAGTCCCTCGTAGGGAAACAAAAATTTTGATCCTCACTTTTTGGAAGAAAATAATATTAACCCAGAAAAGTGTAGAAGCTATCCCAAATAACAAATGTATGTAGTGTTCTCCTAAATAGAAATGAGACAAAACACCCTCATCCAATGGCAATACTTCTGACCATAAATCCTCTTTTTGAGATACTGCAAGGATATTTTTTTTTCATTTGTTCATCCATTTTCTTTTTTCAGGGAAACTTTGATCTTGTTGGAAACAACTTCCCAGTATTTTTTGTGCGTGATGGGATGAAGTTTCCTGATATGGTGCATGCGCTCAAACCAAACCCAAAATCCCACATTCAGGAAAACTGGCGCATTGTCGACTTCTTCTCGCATCACCTTGAAAGCCTCCACATGTTCACCTTCCTCTTTGATGACGTTGGTATCCCATTAAACTACAGGTATATATACACTTAACTCTTTTTGAAGATGGGTTGAGTCCAATGGGTCACGTTTGGGTTCCCTTGGTGTTGGTCAAATTTTGGTGTATTATTAGTCTTTGTTAAATAAAAAGGTGATGTACATGCAAGAGGGGCAAGCACATGGTCTTGCTGAATACACCACAAAACACCTCCAACTTCAGAATATTATGATGTTGTTCTTCCTGAATACACCACAAAACTCCTCTTCTTCTGAGAAACAGTACAATTATCCAACATAAAAAAAAAGATACACCAAAATTATGACATACCGATTTACATGGCAGGCACATGGATGGATTTGGCGTGAACACCTACACCCTGATAAACAAAGAAGGGAAAACTCACTATGTGAAGTTCCACTGGAAACCTACTTGTGGCGTAAAATCCTTGCTTGAAGATGAGGCGATCAAAGTTGGGGGTTCCAACCATAGCCATGCCACCAAGGACCTCTATGACTCAATAGCTTCTGGCAACTTCCCTGAATGGAAGCTTTACATCCAGACCATAGATCCAGAGCATGAAGATAAGTTTGACTTTGACCCACTTGATGTTACTAAGATCTGGCCCGAGGATGTGGTACCGCTCCAGCCAGTAGGTCGCATGGTCTTGAATAAAAATATTGATAATTTTTTTGCTGAGAATGAGACGCTTGCATTCTGTCCTGCTATTCTCGTGCCTGGAATTTATTACTCTGATGATAAGCTGCTCCAAACAAGGGTTTTTTCATATGCTGATACCCAGAGGCACCGACTGGGACCAAACTATTTGATGCTGCCTGTGAATGCTCCCAAATGTGCACACCATAATAATCATCATGAGGGTGCCATGAACTTCATGCACCGGGATGAGGAGGTACTCTTGTTATTTTATTTTCAGAAGCCTAAATTATTTGCTTATGAAATTTTAAAATCTGGTGCCTGATGGAGGAGAAGTCTCCTATTAAAATAGAGGTCTATAGGGTTAGGAGGTGGTATTACCAGTGCCGCTCACCATCAATTTTTGCAAAAAGATACCAAACTACCATCCCTCTCTATATCCAAATATACACTTATGGGAGAAGGATTGAGTTGTTTTGCTTATTTTTCAAAAAAATTGGGTTATTTTGTCTATCTTTGCAATGGGGCTTCAAATAAATCCAAAAAATTATTAAAATAGAAAAACATTTATAGATTGATTATATTTCGACTTTCATGCAATTTAAGTATTGTTTATAGTCTGTCAAAGACCCATCAAATTGCAACCATTGCAAATGGCATAATATGTTGATACTTGATAGTCTCTGATGAACTATCAAACAAAGTCTAAATTGCATGAAATTTGAAAACTATCAATCATAAGTTGAAGAATGTATTTAGGAACTTGTTTCTATTTTTAAGATTTTTTTCCCAAATTTATTTGGAATTTGATCGGCAAAATTATCAAAACAACCATTGTTAAGTGATCCCTCTCCATACTAAATTGCTTCAGATGTTTGGTTTTCTTTCTGATACCAGAAGGGAACATTTATGATTTACCACTTGATGTTGTTTCTTTCTTAGGTCAACTATTTCCCATCAAGGTTCGACCCTGCTCGCCATTCAGAAGCATTTCCAATCCCTCCGCGTGTTTTCACTGCGAAACGTGAGAAAGTAAGTTCATACTTTTTGGATTTTATTGTCTGTATATTATGTATTAATGCTAATTGTATTTCAAAACATTTTTGTGCAGTGTATGATAGAGAAGGAGAACAACTTTAAGCAACCAGGCGAGAGGTACAGGTCGTTCGATCCTGCCAGGTTCGTGTCATTTTATAATTGTAGTTTATCTTTAAATTCCTGAGGAACTACCTTGTCATATTCAAGTACAATTTTAACTTTGTATGCTGTACAAATAAATTAGGCAAGATCGATTTGTTCAGCGGTGGGTTGAAGCACTGTCAGATCCACGTGTCACACATGAACTCCGAAGTATCTGGATTTCGTACTGGACCAAGGTGATATTCCCATTTTATGCCTTCATAATATTTTTACTTTTATAAAGAGACCATCATTATTTTTCTTGAATTTGAGATCTAATGTAAACTATTAACTGAGTTTATTGTTGCAGTGTGATGAATCGTTGGGACAGAAACTGGGGACTCGACTTTCAGTTAAACCAAGCATGTAGATTTGCAGTATGAACGAAATAAACATGAAATAAGCTTGTAAATCTAGGGTCCCAGATCCCTCGAATAATAAAAAAAATTGAAATTAATGAAATATCAAGATCATGTGATAGTTACGTTTTTCATTACTGGATAGAAATTCCCTGAGACACCCAACCAGTCGTCTGTGTCATTCTGAAACGCTGTTGCTTCTGCTTGACGTAATTGAGTGTGATGTTTCAATTATCTTGTATTTCAGTATTTATATGAAAAATGTGATGTTTCTCGTGAAGCTGCGATGTCTCGTCTGTGCGCTGTATTTATATGGAAAGTGAGATGGATTGATGTTTGAGAACGCTTAATTAAAAAAATAAATAAAAGATGGTCTTTCTTTAGATGTGTTTTTAAATTTAGAAATTAATCGTGATTCGAATATTGTATAATTTAAATATCATTTTTATTATATCACTTTACTAATATTGCACGACATTTGTGACAGGTTAAATTTAATTATTTTTGAATTTTAAACAACACATAAATATATAAACTGAGACATGATCATTTTAAATTAAAGATATTATAAACTTTTGCTTTTAATATTTTGTCTAATTTATAATATTAAGTTGTTCTCAAGAGTTATCAGGTAATTTTTAAATATTAAGTTGTTCCGGTAGCCTTTTAATGTGTTTGGATGATGTAGAATAGTACTGTTTTGGGACTAACAGTACTGTTTTCGGGTTAACAATCATCCAAAAACAAAGTTAAAATCGAGAATAACAACATAACAGTGCTAATTCGCTAACCCATAGAAAACGTTGGGTTAATGGATTAGCATCCATAAGGGTAGTAAAAATAATAAAAAATGAATTTTTTTTTATATTAGTATGGAGTAGTATTAGATAATAATAATTATTAAATAAAATATTTAAAAATAATTAATTATTTTATCTATTATCTCCATTGTTCTTAAGTTACCATCCAAACAATATTTTACTAACCCAAAATAATAAAAAATAACATTGTTCTTACATTTCTCCAGATATCACTAACCTCACACTATTCTTAACTACTAACCCAAACAATACTATTCTTTCACTAATATTTTCCCATCCAAACACACCCGATAATGGGTCTCCGCTATCGTTTTTAATGCACATGTTTGATTGTTTTTGAAAAAAAAAAATAGACTCATCAATAATTACATATATAATTTTATCAGGGACTCCGGTAAAATAAATAAAGACCTCGATCTCTCGCCATCCAATGGCCCAGTACCTCATGGGTCCCACTTAAACGGTGATAAGAAAGGAATGCGAGGTTGGGGCTTGAAGGTATGATGTCAATTAGTCGTATTCTTCTTTAAATTATTGTAAAAAAAAATTGATATCATTTATCAGTTGGTACCACAATTAATTAAATGTTTTCATTACAATGAAAAGAATAAGTTACTCATATAATCTTTAAAGTTAAATCATTTTGTTCTTTTAAATGCCGCTCATTTATATATTTGATCCTTAAAATTTAAAAAGTATACTTTTGATCAAATAATACTAGATGAAGATTCGAACTCTATCTATTTATTGTTATATTATAAATGGGTGAGAATCACTTGACAATGGGTTATTTTAACAATTTTGACAATAAATTTTCAAATAAATACGAAAAAAATCTTAAAAATAGAAATTTTTTTTTATAGATATATTCAAATTCCATTTTGTGTGTGCTGCTGTCATGTGTTACCGTGTACTTGCATCTTCATTATTGCTTACTACGGATTTGTATCGGCTGTCATGCTTTTTATGGTAGACAAAATATAACACATTTTCGACCATTTTAAATTTAAAGGTAGGTTTCAGCCGGGCACCTCTTGGATCATTAAAAAATAAAATTTGTACCATAAAAAATATTTTTTTACTCAGACATTTTATTTTTTTTGTCCCGGACATTCTCTATCGATCGTTTTTTATTTCATCCCTACTGCGTGTTTGTTGAATACTAGTGTATTAGGGAACTTGAGAATTAAATGATAAAGTGCAGTTACAATTGCAAGCGGGATTCATGATATGAATCGTCTGATTCGATATGATTCGAAAGTCCAACGATGCGATGGATCGTGAGCGTCTATCGAAAGATAGGACTGAACGTGTGAATCTTTATGACTCATTTTCTAACTAGATGAATCAAATCGAACTTGAGCAAAATCGAACCGAACTAAATCAATTATGAGCTAAAATTGAATCGTGTTAAAACCGAACCAAGCAGATTCAAACTCGAACCGAGACCAAGCTCTAGACCATTTCAATTATTATAATTTTTATACTTATTTTCAATCATAAATAATTAGAATTGAATAAATAATATTTTATAAATTTTATAATGAAATTTGTAAAAATAATATATTTTCACATTATCATACATAAGTATAACATCAATTAATATATTTTTCTAATTTTTAGATTGTATTAATTAAATTATCTATATTTTACTGACTTTATAGCTAAAACATATTAAATTATTTACTGATCGAACCGAGCCAAACCATTAAAAAATTAACAAATTTGAACTCAAACAAAGCTGATACAAAACCGAATTGAACTCAACCGAGGCACGAGCCACAGATTTTTCTTACGGCCCTAATAGCGATACATATCGCATTGCAGTTGCATGCTAGATGCTACGTAAACCGTTCGTGATAGCGAGTTTAGATCCGCTAGCAAATTTAAAATAAAAAGAAAAACCAACGACTCACCTTTTCTGCCAGCGATGGAACTGAGAAGGACATGGGGAGCTGAAAAGAGGGACCTTTTCTGCTCAGCAAATTTTCCGTGAAGAATTTTCTGTGCGAATAACTTCGCAAATAAATTTAAACGACACGATCTAATTTGAACGGCTATCGAAAAATATAAAAATATTTTTTAATTCATGAGACTATTTATTATTATTAAATCATAAGAGTTGAATACTGATCAGACGGTTCAAATGAAAAGAACCGTATTTGCGGAGTTTTTTAGCTCCGCAAGGAATGTAAAATCAAAGGATTTGTGGAGCTGAAAATTTTCCACGTGTGATTTTTTATTTTTGTATCATCAGATCAGCTACCAATAATTCTAATTTAATAAAAATAATAATATTTTTTGTGTATTAAATTTTATATTTATATTTTCTCACAACCATTCAAATTAATTTGAGCCGTCTAAATTTTAGCATGGAGATCACCATACGGAAAATCTTCACATAGAATATGCGTGCCTGAGAAGCGAGGGGGTCCTTGCATTCCTTCTGTAATGAGCCTTGTCCACGTAGACAAAAAAAAAAACCTGAGAGTCCACAATCTCGTTGATCAAAAGAAAAACAGCCTGAGCAAAACAACATTTTGAGAGTATTTGAGAAAACAAAAATAGAGCATTCTGAGAAGAAGAAAAAAAACAACAACGAAAGACTGGCTTGGCTTGTGATGGCTTGTAAGTTCCAATATTTTAATTAAAAAAGTAGGATAAGTACACTCAGGGATAAAAATCAGCTATCATAAAAAATTATAACACATCTGCTGCCACACTTTTGAACGGTTTAGATTTTAAAATGAGAGGTGCTATTATTTATGGACCTCATATTTCATGAGATGAAACAGTAATGACACTTGCTATCATAGAAAAAATATGGTAGCGGATCTGAATTTCACGAGTCATGAGTGCACATTTAAATTATTCACTTATATTATTAACTATTGGATTTTATTTTATTTAATGACTCTGTCAGCTTTTACAATATTAACTTTTTTGGATTTTCACACTACAGTGATAATAAAGATAACATACTTATTTTTGTGGACCCACTAAAAGAAAAATAACGCAAAAAAGTAATATGATTTGTTATAAAATAAGTATATTAACTATTACGTGTATATGTCATTATTTATTCTGTATTTAGAAATTCTAAATAATTTTCAGTGACTTTTTATATAGAAAAATCATATATCATATATATTTCACTCATACAAATTTAATTAAAAATATTAAACTAAAAAATGTTAAATAAAAGTGTATTAAATCATCATTATTTTCACAAATATACAACAACAACAACAAAGCCTTTAATCCCAAATAAATTAGAATAGATTAGAAATGAAACCTAATCGTCGGAAAGCATAAGATCAAAGATCTTAAATATCAATGATAATAATGAGGATGATGAAAATAATATAATAAAATAAATAAATAAAAATGATAACGATAATGGTGATGATAATATGATAATAATAATGATGATAATATGCTAATAATAATAATACAATAAACCTCTATTATAAACTCTATTTTTAAATCCTAAATTTTAAACTCTAAAATCCTAAAAAATCTAAGAATCTGAAGTCTATAACTCTACTACTAGACTTTAACTTCTAAATCATGATTCGGATACATGAATCATCATCTTCCAAACACTCATATCCAAAACAAGTTATTTGGATATATTTCATTCCTTCAAATCTCTTTTTATTGCTTCCTCTCATGTCAGTCTCGGTCGATCTCTTTCTCTTCTTGTGTTTTCAGGACGACTTAGAATACCACTGCGTACTGGTGCTTCAGGAGGCCTTCATTGGATATGACCAAACGATCGCAAACGGTGTTGGACTAGCTTCTCTTAAATTGATGCTATCCCAAATTTATCCTGAATATCAACATTTTTTTTAAATTATCCATAAAGTTTTATAGTTTTTTATTTGAGACTAATATATTCAATATCATAAAATATATGCATCAATTTATTAGTTAAATCATAAAATCTATATAGTTTGTTAGTTCTTTTTTCATTTTAATATTAATTGCCTCTTTCTAAGATTCATAACAATTCCATCAAAATTGTTTGCAACTTTCTTATTTGATAATTTATGAATGAGTTAAATCTATTTGAGCTTTTGATAATTTAGTAATGACAATGTAAATCCGTTTTCTCATGTAATATTTTTTTTTTTAAAAAAGAACATACTGGAATAGCACAATATTTATGTTTCTTTACACAAGATTTAGATAATATTTTGTAATGTTAAAAATATTAATAAGCTCACAAATCAATATACTTTAATTAGACCTGGTGCAGGGATTCTAGTTCTCCAAACATAGTGCACAAGGGAGTTCTCAAAGATCTGACATATGTTATTAGCAGATTGTCCGTGTTTTACATCAAAAATTTTAAGTATCATTCTACTTCAATATAAAATATAATAATAAAATAAAATAAAAAGAAAATATAATTAATTAATTATTTCTATGCAGTAATCATAATTTTTCTAAAAATATATAATTAAATTTTAAATTTGATAATTTTTTTAGCAGAATAATATGTTTTCAGAAAGAGATATTATCAATTGTATATTTTTTAATGCAGTTGATATATTATGAATTTAATATGCACTTCAATATTTTCATTACAATGTCATAAAAAAAACCTTAATATATATAATGATTCATGTTCTCTCTAAAAGTTAGTCAATTAATTTTAATCAATCTTGACTGTTACAGGATCGAAAACTTGCACGCTCTATTTGTTTTATATTTAGAAAGATCAATAAGATTAATAGAACTAATAGGAAAATTCCATGTTTTTTTATCAACTTTTACGTGAACTTCCATATTGTCATTTATTTTATATTTAACGGGATTAGTATGATCAATTACACGATTAACAGAATAGATATGAACGTTACATATTTATTTATTAACTTTTATGTAAATTTACAATCTCGCATTAAGCTTACTGATAATTAAAAAAAAAACTGTTTCGTCATTATTGTCTAGAGTTATTTTATTTTTATATGTTTGCGTTTTATTCTATTCGGATCGTTTTAAGCACGTCTTTGGTGAAAGAATGACGATAAATGAAATGTCGTTTCTCTGCATTTTGGGCAGTGTACGTAGTCGTTCATGTTCAGCCTCAATTTTAGTATACTATATTACTATATAATTTTCATAAAAATATATGAAATATATGTAATTTTATATGAATATATCATTTATTTTTGAAGTAATGTAACAGTTTAATTTTAATTAATGATATCATAAAGAAAATGTGATGCATTCACCTTTTAAATGCACACTCATTGTCTAATTATAATGTGTTGTTGCAAACAGTCAAACAGAGGTGTTCATCCAAATTGGTACAGCTTGAGATGTGCGTCTAGTGAATTTTGTAGAAATCGTAGTAGCAAGTACTAATGAACTTTTATCTTTTGTTTGGCAAAGAAAGTAATTTTAAAGTAAGGCAGTGAAGGATGCATATAGAAACAAGCCCGGACATGGTCATGGATTTATTTTTCAAAAACAATCTTTAAAGTATTAAAATTTTATTGTATACTGATAAAAATGCAGTTTAAATATTATTCGTATCTGGACTTAATTGAATATTCGAATGTTTATTTGCTTGTGTGTCCGAGCTTACTTTGTACCTGGACCCCCCCCCCATCCACTGAAGTAAAGTAATAGTTAATTTACTTTTTTGTTTTTTAATTCATTCGTGTTTGATGATGAAGCAGAGTAAGATTAAAAAAATAATAGCTGCTGGAAAAAAATGCCCATAACAGCAGGGCTGTCAATATTACATTTTTACTCATTTATCTGATATGTATTATATTCGATAAGATAGGTATGGATAATGATTTTTTTCGTTAACTTATTTGACATGAGTAAGGATAATAACTTTTTTGTTAAATAAA
The DNA here is from genome assembly GCA_964058805.1 of Schoenoplectus triqueter. Taxonomy (NCBI): domain Eukaryota; kingdom Viridiplantae; phylum Streptophyta; class Magnoliopsida; order Poales; family Cyperaceae; genus Schoenoplectus; species Schoenoplectus triqueter. The sequence continues at coordinate 22,047 of CAXKVV010001438.1, forward strand.
TGAATAAATATCATTTCGTATTTGTTTACCCTATAAGGTAAATTATTAAAAAACATAAATTATTCTAAATAATTATATCGTATAATATTTTTTTCTATATTCATTGTCCTAAGTTTTATGTCTTAATTATTAAGAATTATAATTATTATCTTATTCAAATTTAATCATCTTATAAATTATAATATTTGAATAATATTTTATATAATACTTATTAAATTGATTGAATGAGATAATATAAGATTTTATTTTAGACAAGTATTATTTTAATTTTTAATATATTTATTTTCTCATTAAAAAGTTTGACAAGAGATGTTTGTATTTTTTAATTTATTTATTTATTTTAAAATGACTCAAGTTAGAATTATTGTATAGTTATTTTTTGATTTTATACTAACAAAATAAAGATATATTTGTTTAAAAGAAATGAGTTTGTATATTTTTTTATATAAATAATGATAAACTAAGTAATATATTAGTATTATTCGTTCACACCTGATAAGTGATTTAAATGATATATTTTATACATAATTTAATCTCAAAACTTAACTTTTTAGAGCTTAATTAGGTTTAATTAGGGTTTATATTTTATCAAGTTCAAGTTACTGCTGTAACTTTGTTTATATTGCAGATTCTGAAAGAAATTTGAAGAAAAATGGAGTGATCGAGGCAAAAATAGAAAAAACAGATCCAACTTGACCTATTCGGACCAAATTCCATCTCCATTTGGACTGAATAGGAGTGAAGAGCAAACTTAAGGACTTAGCCAATTTTCAGGCACAACCTAACTTGTATGTGATATTCATATCGAATTGAAGAGCTGTTCGGACCAAACAGAAGGAAAGCAAACTGTCCAGTACTTACCCAAATTTTCACAGCCGACAACCCTTATACCTATTCGGACCGAATGGACTCCTTAATCGGACCGAATAGGTCAAACTGTGTGCAGTGCATGATTTTGCTATTTTTAGGCGGTTTCTTGGCTTTTTGGTTTTATTTTTGGATATTTTTTTATATATAAGGGTTAGAAAAACTGTAATGACATTGTTAGACATTTGGGTAGTTTTCTAGAGAGAGAAATGAGGAGATTTATGTTTTTCTTCAGAGAAGAGAGAAAGCACAAGAGAAATCATAATCGGGCGTAACTTCTTCCTTTCTTGATGATTTTTTTTTCTAATTTTCATCGATTTTATCTGTGATTATCTCTCTTCCATGGAAGAGTAAATTATGTTCTAGGATTTAGACATATAACTTGAAACTTGAGGTTTAATCATATTTTTGTGATTGAATTACTGTGCATGGATTAAATTATTGTATGTTTGTATTAGTAATTCATCTAGGATTAAAAACTCTAGATAGCCTAAATTCATATATTGCATATGAAATTAGAATTGCACATATATTTTAGAGAATTATTTATGTTTTTAATCAAAATCTGACAGTTCTTTGACCCTCAAAAATGGTATCTAACCCTAGATGATGGACCTAATCGTGAAGTCTAGATTAGTTAAAAAAAATTGAATATTTAGAGTGTTATTTAGATGGACTTAATCGTGAATAATTAATCTTTAAAATATTTAGAATTACCAGATCTTAACGGATTTTGATTAGGAAGAACGATGGATTTAATCGTGAAGTTTGCCTTAATTGAAATACTACGTCAAACCGTAATCAGAAACTTGATACTAAATTAGATAGTACCTCTCATAAATTAGCATTAAAATACATAATCAGTATGATTAAAACTCAAGTGGATGGTGATACTAAAACCTCAGACTTTCTTAATCCTGAAATAACCCAAACCTAGTTCAGTTTATTTATTTATTTTAGAAATTGATTAGATTAGAAACCTTTCCAGATTTAAATTTTAGCTTAAACAAATTATCTACATCGGTAGTTTAATCAGTCCCTGTGAGATCGACATCAAAATACTATACAGTAGGTCGTGCACTTGCAGTTACCTCTTGTGTATATTAGGTTAATTTTATTAGTTTGAAAAATATCACAACAACATCCATAATTGTTTTGTTAACCGTTTATTTTAACGAATAAAGATAGCGTATGGTTAAGTTTAATTTTAATGGGTACAAATAGAACGTGAATAAAAATAATTTTATATAAGTATAATAATAAAAATATCGTCATCTCATACTGTAGCCATTCGCGAGAAACTAGTTGGAATCCCAGCTTCACTGGAAAACAATGTGTACAATGTGTTGCCTGCAACTACAAGCTTTAAGAAGCAAAGATAAATAAACAGAGTAGTATCATAAAAGTAAATATTTGTCTAAAACCAAAATGCCCCCAACAACCATTTATAGCATTCTCTTTCTTTTTCCTTTTTAAATATTTTTATTTTTATTTTTCCAGATAATGTACATATCCTTTTATTTTTGCAAGATAATTTCCCCTCAAACAAAACAAATTTAAATTTATATGAAGTATATATATTTTTCTTATTTTATAAGAACTTATTTTGGATGAAAAACAAAAAAAAACTGATATATTACCGTTCAATTGGAACAATTGTAAGTTGCATAAAAAAATTATGGACTAAGCTATCAAATAATAATGAACATTAAATTTGAAACACTATCAATCTATAAATACATAAATATATCTATAAAAAAATCTATTTTTAAGTTTTTTTTAATTTATTTAAATATTGACTGTCAAGATTGTCTAAATAGCATTGTCAAGTGATTCCTCCCCAAATATTTCTCACTGAATGAAAAGAAGAAAAATGGTCATTCTTCTACCAAAGGAAATGACAATAGCTGTTTGTGTGTATTGATTTGCAATGGCCACAAAGGATATGTTCTGGTTTTTGGCAGTTATTTTATTTCATTTTTTTTGTATCCCATGAATCGATTATTATAGTGTTTTCAGAATAACATGTAAATGTCTTTGTAATTTTTTAATTTCAAATTGCATCGATCGAGAATGCCTTTGAATTTCTACACATCGGACTGAAGAAAAAGATGCATGCACATCACTCCAACAAAACAAATGGAAGAAACATATCTCAGTATCATCTATATCTAAATAGTTAAGAAATCACTTAGTAATTAATGATCAATAATTATAAGTACAAAACACCTGAAACATCAAATAAATGACCACCCAAATAGAAGAATAAAATTAGGCAAAATGTACAATCCGAGCAACAAATAGTTAAAACTTACAAGTTATAACAAAACTCTGTCATCTCCCTTGTTGAGATCTATTGTTTGCACCAGTACGGGTCCGACTTAGTGACCTTGAACTGAGTCGCATGTTTTTCGGCCTTCTTTTTATAGCTTCTATCTGCTCTAAAGTCTCCAGGACATCTTTCATCGACGGTCGGCATTTAGGGTCTTCATTGAGACATTTTAAACTTAGTTGTGCAGCTTGTAAGGCCCCTTTGGTGCTGTATTGTCTCTCCATCCGTTGATCCATTATATGTGATAATTTTCTCCGGTCGGCTAAAAACGGTTTCGCATACTTCACTAAATTTTGTTGGCCATTTGGCCGATTCAGATCTAGTGCTCTTAGACCAGTTAGCATTTCTAACAGCACTACACCAAACGCATAAACATCACTCTTCACGTACAAATGACCTATAATTAATAGAAACAGTTCACTTAAATGGATGACAAGTTAAAATTTGTAACATAAAGACTGGGACCTGGTATCTGAATCAATCCAGACTTTCAAATACAAAACACAAGCAATAGAGACTTGAAATTTTAAAATGCATGTGCAAAAATGTAAAAGCTAATGCACAATACTTGGTCAGTGTGTTATAGAGGAACTGACAAATGATTTCCTCTGACAACCACTAAAGAGAGGTTTGTGTAACAGGTCACTGTTCTACTGCTGTAAATACTGAAAGGCTGACTGCTACATGAATCGGATGAAACAGGGCATACAGAATGCAGCACACACAGTGGCCCAAAATAATCAAAGAAAAGTTTAGACTTTTTAAGTGCTAAAGCCACCAAATACCTTGGAAGAATGAATTGATTTGCTGTTCATTTCTTTCATATTCCAATAATCAATTCTGCTTTTCATTAGAGGTGGAGATATTATTCCCTCCAACTAAAGGCACCGAGAGATTTTTGAATTCTGAGCACTATTTCAGATCAGCCTCTTATTTCTATCCCATTAGCAAAAGAAAATTCTTATGGTCCCCTATGTAGGGGCCCCACATACTAATATGCCATTATGGTAGGCAATATTGATTAGTACCCAATTACACTACTTTTTGGCTAATGCCCACGTCTAAGTTTCCAAAACCACATACTGATTACTCTAGAAGTGAAATATCATGTATGCCCCCCGAACAGTTTGTTTAAAAGAACTTCATTTCATGCAATGTTGATTTGAACAAAAACAACAGAAAGCAGCATATTTTGATGACAGTACAATAAAAATTTCATACCAGTAGCAACATACTCCGGAGCGGCATAACCGAAAGTGCCCATGATTCTTGTTGTCACATGCGACTCGCCACCGTCTGGGCCATGTTTTGCCAGACCAAAATCAGAGAGCTTTGCATTGTAATTCTGCAAAAAAAAAAGGAAGATATATAATTTCAGCACAATAATTCTTTGTCAATTAATAGTTGGAATTAACTTTTCTTGATTATGTTTTGAAAGGCAGGCATTCACTTACAGAGTCTAAGAGGATGTTTGAGGCCTTGAAGTCTCTGTAAATAACGTGTCTCTCTGATGAGTGAAGAAAGGCGAGACCTCGAGCTGCCCCTATTACGATTTTTAATCTGAGATCCCAACATATCGACTCAGTTGTTGATCCTCCTATCAGAAGCAAATTAATTACGACAAAATTAATCCAAAATAATAAACATAAAGAATATTGGAAAATATTCTTATTTATATTTGACACCTTCTAATTTCTTATTTTCTTAATTACAATAAGACAGATTTATTATGAATAAGAAAAGGACAATTTCAGGTATGTTTTGTGTCGCGAGTAAGTATTAGAAAAAAACATAAATAAAATTTTATATATTAATGAGTTCAATCAGAACTCCATCTGTGTTGACTAGTTTCTGCACAGTCTGTCCCAAATCAAAATAAAGAAGGAGGGTTGCGGTGAGTGTAGCGAGCCCTACATTAAAACAGCCAATCTTTATGAAAATGAAACCCAGTCAATTTTCATTGGGGCGTCACCCTCTTAGCGACGCGTCATATTGAAACCCGGAATGAGTTCAATCAGGAGAAGGAATTCAGTAAAGAAACACGGTAGATAACAGGATAATTATACTTGCCCCATATTTCTCACGAGATCCAACTGTTAATACTACATAATACAAATCACCACAGAAAAGGACACCAATCACTAGAGTCTATACAGTCATTATCAGATGCTATTCGTCATGAAAAGAGATAAGGTGGCAATTGAGCACACAGCGCAACAAACATTCTCACCCCTGAAGTTGAACCTTCCAAGCAAGGACAATTAATATGTACCACATAATTCACTTTTCTTTTTGTTTTTAATTGTAATAAGTGGCTAGTTGGTATAAAGCAGTAAGTGCTGCAGTGCACTACAAATTTTAGCTTTTCTCCTTTTCTTTTTGGCATAAATTAGCTAAAAGTGACAAAAAATGATCCGATCCGAGAAATCCGTTCGATTCGTTTGGATTCGAATTTGACCTGACCTGATTTTTTTCAGAAAGTCAAATTGATCTGATCCGGACCTGAACGACCCAAAACCGAGATGATCCGAGATCAGATAATTCGAAACCCGACCCGATCCGAACCCAAACGACCTAAAATCAGAGATGATACGAGATCAGACAATCTGAAATCCGACCCGATCCGACCCCGAACGATCCTAAACCTGAAATGACCCGAGACCCAACCCGATTCGAACCCGAATGATCCAAAATCTGAGATGACCCAATATTAGACAATCCGAAACCAGACCCGACCCAACTCATGTTGCATATCTGTATTCAATTACTTTAAAATTGTATTGTATAAATATTAAGCTTCTCTTTATTAATTCAATTTATACTTGACTGCCAGTTTATTTTATGGGGGTCGGGTTAAGCACGAGTTTAGAGGGAGAACGAGTTAAGCACGAGTTTCATAAACAACGATAAACTGCCAATTTATTTTGACACAAATTAATAAATATTTTTATCAATATAACATGTACAAACAGTTGTACATATAATTTTGATAATTTTAATTAAGAAATTACCTACATACATATATATTCAGTGTTTATACCGAAATAAAAAAGTTATATTTCGAAATAAAATAACAATGTCTATTAATCAAATTTTGTATGTAGTAAATTAAAATTATCATTAAAAAAACTAATGTCTATTAATCAGAATTATCATAAGTAGTATGTCTTCAGTTTGTTAGTAAACATAATGAAGTATGTCGACCTGAAACTGATCTGACTAGACTCAAATTAATTAATCATATTCATATTATTTAAAGAGTCAAATTGATCATAATATAATTGATAATTTAGACCTAACATTGACTAAAATAAATTTCTAAAAAAAGTTTTAAAGTCTGACGACCTGAAATCCAATCCGACTCGAAATCCGATCCGATCCAAAATAAAACATCACAAAAAAGAATCTGATCCGACCCGAAACAACCTGAAACTGGCCTGAGCCTTAATGACCCGAGATCTAAGATGAACTAAGCTACTAAGAACCCGAAACCCGACCCGGTCCAACACAGAAATAACCTAAAACCCGTCCCAACCCGAATCAGATCGACCCAAACTCGACCCGTGACACAATAATTTTTTGATCAAATTTACCCAACCCGACCGTGTGAATCCAAACCCGGCCCCACCCACTTGATTGCGACCCCTATAAATGACTGAACTTTCTCGTAAGAACAAAAAAAGAGACCTCTATAAATTACTGAACTTTCTCGTAAGAACCAAAAAAAAAGAGAGAGAACAAGAGGCGGTGAGAATCTCACTTCGAAAGAGATGGTTTTCTAAACTGCCTTTGGCCATGAACTCATAGACCAGCAACAGCTCCTTGTCTTCCCAACAATACCCCAACAGTTTGACGAGGTTTGGATGAGACAACCTCCCTAGAAAATTCACCTCAGACTGCACAGTTTAAAAATAAAATAAGTTGGTTACAATGTGTAATTGACATGACTTAATAGTAGTATATAGATGTCAACCTCAAATGATACAAGGTATTATGTTTATGTGTTAGCTATAGATTGATCTGTCAAGCTTGTGATAATTAAAAACCGGCAATTTCCTGTAGAAATGACAAACTAATTACTAAGTCAGCACCAATATATCTAATCCATTCAATTATGAAAGTAATACCTGCCACTCCTCGAGACCTTGCACACTCTCAGGATTGAGTTTCTTCACAGCAACGACCATTCCGACCCCACTTTTACTCGGATTCAATGTCTTTTCTTCGACCCATCCCTTGTAGACCCTCCCAAACCCACCTTCTCCAAGCACCATCTCGGGTTTAAAGTTCCTCGTGGCACCTTTCAACTCAGCAAATGTGAAAATTCTGAGGTTCAGTGTCTCGAGGATGTGTCCATCAGGGTAAACTAAGGAGTGGTCGTCTAAACTGACATGGCTGCTGCTGGTAGAATGGCCAATAGTGCCGCTGCTTATGGTTGAGATCTCTGTAATGGTTGTGCTGGTACTCGCCTTTGATGTCAACCGACCTGTGTTTATAGTTTGTTAGAAACATTTGTTATCTGTTTATGTTTGTAAGTACTCTTGGCATGCCTACTATTTCTAGGTTTGATTACCATTGGTTTCATCATTGTTGTATTTGCCTTTTTTCCCTTTTTAATTTGAGTTCTTCCATCTTAGTAATCCTTGGTTAAACCAGATTGGTATCATTTCCGTCTTCTCAAGTTCTTTACCAGGTACAGAGAATTATATGATCCAGCAAGATGCAATAAAACCAAATGTGTATATTAAAAGCAGTTTAATAAAATATTCTATTTTGAAAGAAATATCATTGAAGTCATGTCATAAATTCTTTATTCCGATTAAATAAAAGTAGTGGACTACTGTCCTTAATTTTAACATTGCAGTTGAAGAGTGCCAAGAAGGGATTGGTGGAAACTATTAAACAACTTTAAATTATTATTTCTTTCAAGGTGAGGTATATCTAACTCCCAGTTAATATATGAAAAATGGTGTATGATTTAAAATAGCTAATATATCAGGGTCAATTATAATTTATTAATTACTTGTAGCAAATTTAATTCGTAAGAACCTTGAACTGCAGAAAAAAACATGCGGATACCTCTTAAGTGAAAGCAGCTTAAAAGAAAGCCATAATAAAACTAATAATAGAAAACATACACAAATGCATCAAAATCATAACTAGTAAAAAGAAGTCTCACGAGAACTACTCGGCCACAGTTAATGAGAAAAAAGTTTCACATAAATTTCTTTCAAGCATGAACTAATTACCTAAAATGGATTGTCTAGTAGTCACTGAAGTGCCAGACTTCCAGGGCAACCCAAAGCAATTTCCCATCTCTGTTTTTGGTCCCTCGTTGACAGCACCACTGAGAAATAAAAAAGCTCACAGAACAGAGAGAGAGTTGAAGAGGGGATATTAAGAGGCAAATGATTTGTCAATGTCTCAAGGAGGAAAGAAAGGAAATAATAGTGAAAGAGAGATTTCATGCGATCTTTTCCTATTATGGCTTCTGAGTCAGCAAAGTCAACCATTTCTCATGTTTTCACATTTCATTCACTGCATCTTATATGTTGCCTGTCTATGTGAGCCAATATCATCGCTCCAGATTCTCTGTGGCCTGTCAGCCTTGTACGAAGCGAGTAATTTTGATAATTTTGATGGAATATTAAATATCACCTAAAGTTCATAAAACTTGAAACACGATTAATTCATAAGTATAAGACTATTTTGTCAATTTTTTATAATGTTTTACGAATTTATATGAAATTGATTGTTAAGATTATTAAAATAGTTAGTTCTTAGCTCAACGCATATTCATATGGTATACTTACCAAATATTATGTACATGCATTAAAGGTGTTTTATTTTTTTTCTTATTAATGTTATTTATAGTCATATGTTATGGATTTTAAACTGATGCACACTGCTTGAACAACTAAAAAGAAAAAATAAGCAGAATAATTCACAACTAGCCACTAACATTAATATGCATGATCATTGACACTGATGAAACATTTATGAGATCTAAGTGCAAGCTATTGCAAAACCACTGATTCATAAGAAATTCAATAAAACATGTCTATCCAGACTTATCCTAAAATCTGGCATTAACTGGACAAAATCTTTAGCAGCTTCGGTGGTGGGTTCTGCCTACTTAGTGACGAGGTACTTGCTTTAATTATTGCTAGGATATATGCAATAGCTGTGTGTAACAAAGCGTACGATTAATGATCCATTTAGTCTTGACCACGTAGCAGTTCTGAGAAGGCCACTAATTAACAAGACGCCTATGTTGTTTTAAATTAAGGCTCAGTTTTGTGATGATGCAAACAGCAAATCAAGACATCTATATTGTTTTTAATTAATCCATTAATTAATCGCTGTACTGTCCCGGGTAATTTGGGTAAAGGACAAAAAGGATGTAATTTATTTTACTGTAGGTGTTGGTCAAAAACTAAAGAAATCATTATCCAAGAAAAGGTACGCACTGACGCACTCAGAAAGATATTTTCAAAGAAAAAAAACAAATAAAATAAAATAGCGAGTATCATCAAATAGAAGAAAATGTCTTACTTGCACAAAAAAAAATTAACAAATATTCCGTTAAGAACCTCTTGCAGCTGAACAATACATATACATATATATACATTGAGGGGGGGTGTCAAATTTGTTTTCAGCATAAAGGATTCTTTTTCAATTTCAATAACTCAAAAGAAAAGAAAAGAAGAAAAGAAGAAGACGAAGGTAGGTCACTTTTCTAGTTTTCTTCTTTGTTTAAGTCTCCAGCAGTTTCCATGGAAGTGAAGACGGTGTTAAATATGAAAATGGATTTAAAATATAACAATAAGTATCATTGAGGTCTCTCCCGTTATATAACAGGAAAAACAGGGGAATTTCTCCCCTTATAAAAAAGAAAAGCAAGAGCGACAGAAGGATGATAATTTTGATATGGTTTTCTGATTTTTGTAATATAAATGTCATATGCACTTATATTGTACTTTCTGTTTCATGGGTTTCCAACTTTTTTCCTGTAATTTTTACACCTACAAAACATATATACTTCCAGTACGAGATGAATGCCAAAAGTCATTAGCAGCATTTTCTCATTAGGTACAGCATATATGCATAACTGTTGCTAATTAGCCAATGCTATTTGGACATGTATATTAAAAAGAACATCCATGAAAGTTAATGGATCAGTAGCAAAATTTGTGCAAGTCAATGGATAAATAGCAAAATTTGGTTGTCTTTTGTTAGTTTCAGCGCAGAGAAAAGCTGTTCTTTCGAACTCTAGGTATCGGGCTTGCGGCAGATGCAACATAAGGCTGAGACACAACATGCTCAAGTGCTAATGTCAAGTCGCACATGTTGGGCCGCATATGGGGTTGTTCTCTGAGACAGAGTGAGATTACTTCAGCTAGTTGGTAAAGTGAGCGTTTCGGAAAACACCCGTTAAGCAACGGATCTGCCAAGCGCATGTATCCTCTGCTGTTAAGGAAAGGACGTGACTGCAGAGAACAAAAAAATAACACTATATTGCTGTTAAATGAGAAAATTATGTGGTCTGACAATACATGTTTGCAATTTCAAGACCATGATCGAGTATTCTGCTCAAATTATCTTTATGTGCACCTTTTTCAGTTTTACAGCAATATTTGTACTTATTTTAATTATTTTGATTTGTTTTTCTTTTTGAACGTACAGAGTCTGAATAGGGTTAATATATATCATAAATGACCAAAATTCAATTTAGAACTTCAAAGCTTTTGGCCAAATCAAACAAGCTAGAAGTTGAGGTAGCAAATAACTAATAACTTCTAAAATGAACATACTTGTATACAAAACCAAAGTTCCAGTGCCAGAACATGTGAACCGCTCCATTTCAGAACTCTAAAAATGACAAGTACTTGTGAGAATAAAAACAGATGGTATTTAATTTTATGAAAAAGAAAGACCCACCGAGACTATCAGATTTCGTTCGGCTTCTTCCTTTGACTCATCATATGCCTTTTTACCGGTAATCAGCTCAAGGAGAACAACACCAAAGCTATACACATCAGACTTGACACTGAGTTTCCCACTCATGTAATAATCAGGAGCGCAGTATCCATATGTGCCCATGACCCGTGTAGACACATGCGTGTTGTCCCCTGTGGGCCCCAACTTGGCTAGACCGAAGTCCGACAACTTGGGGTTGAACTCATCATCCAATAATATGTTCGAGGATTTCAAATCCCGATATATGACAGCTGGATTGACTCCGTGCAAGTATTGCAAGCCGCGGGCTGCACCAGTAGCAATCTTGATTCGAGTGCTCCAGTCGAGTGGCTTTCTGTTAGGTGGGAGATCTGGGAGGCAAGACAGAATGAGGTCAGTCAGTTGAACACTATGATATCAAATAAGATGAGTAAACATGACCAGAGTCGGTACCAACCAACTGGGTAAACAATTTTTGGTAGATAAGGTCTTCTTTTTCTTCCGATTTTGCTTTTATTGTAATTAAAACTCCTGCTCAAGTGACAGCTGTATACATACACATTTCATTTGAGAAGTTTACAGAATTACAGGGAGAAAACTTGGTCAATATATGTGAGATCTGACACCCCAAAACCTGTCATAGTTAATATTAAACAAACAAGGTCTAAAGCCTTAATCTCATAGTACAATGAAGGTTATATTTCATCTTTTTCTATTCTTAATGCAATTTTAGATATATTAAATATGGAGTTTGCTATGCAAGGGCTTTCTGGTCTATGAACCAATTTG